>OX451218.1:81218809-81485567 GCA_949628195.1 Phasia obesa
GTATGACCTGTAGAGCTTTCAAAAAAATTTGGGGGTAAAAAAACTACACCTTGCCCCCTCCTGATAACGATAATGAAGGCACATACTAAATTTTATTTTGATATGTCAAACGCATACACAACCAACCATCCACCAACAGACATCATCGCGAAAATTGCCAAAATGGATTCAGAATACCTCAAAACGTATAAATCCGTCAAAATCCCGACCTTCATTTTTTCGCGATTATGTATGTATGGTAAAATTAAAAAATAGTCGATTTTGTTGAACCTGTCATTATATTTCACATAAACCAAATGAGAATTTGAATTCAATGCACTCTTTCAGTTGTTACTGCAGTATATATCGTTATTGAAGACCATTCTGAAGATACAAGTTAATATATGTATCTATGCATATAATAAACTAGAAACATTTCCTGTCTGTCTGCCTGTGTTCGCATCACGTAAAAACTACTGGATGGATTTTAAATAATTAATTTTAACTTAGTATCTTGATTCCGCAAAAATGTCATATTTCCAAGAAAAATTAAAGAAAAATCAGTGAAAGTGTGCAATTTTTTTACGGATATGTATACATCTTTTAGTTTTTAAAGCGGATATTTTAAAGGTACTGCATAGTTTGCAGCGCCTATTTTAGTAGGGACGAAACCCGTTATAATATAAGTATAAGTAAACTGAAGCACTAAAACAAAATATTTTAAGGACGCTGACGATGTGGCGGGCACAGCTAGTTTTTTATATATGCATGCAATAGTTAATATATTCACATAATAGAACTGTAAGAGGACCATTTCTGTACATGAAATATTTTTTTAAATTTTGTTGCTGGTGCAGTTAGTTACCGAAATGGAATACAAAACAACAATTTTTAAAATAGTTGTCCAACTGCCTGTCTTTCTGTGTTTGCATCACGTAAAAACAACTGGATGAATTTTAATAAAACTCTGTAAGGAGGTACCTCAGTGTATTGATTTAAATGTAGGATACTTTTTTCCACAAAAATATTATTAATATTATAATATAATAAATATAATAAATTATTTACAAGAGGAAATATAGAAAAGGTAGTGAAAGCATACACTTTTACCGATTTAAGTGTACTGCAAACTTGACAGCACCTTTTATTTTTGAAACCGGGACATTTTATAAACTATTTACATAACTCTACAGTAATTTCAAACTTTTATATAAATTTTAGGATTTTATATAAAGCTTTTATTCAAGGGGTGGGTACCTATATATAAAGTACTAACTGCGCCCGCCAAGTCTTGGGCGTCCTGATAATATTTTGCTCGATTTTTGTTTTTCCGTGATGCGAACGTAAATGAAAAGCAGACAGACAGAGAGACAGACGGAAATGAGTTACTACTTTATTATATGTATAGATATATATAAATCTTATCTAAAGCACTATAAAAGTAAGAATCTTAAAACCAGTTGCAGATTACTTTCAAAGCAAAATCGAACAAAGTATTCTCAGAATAGGCGTCCTGACGTGGCGACGTAGCGGGTACATTTAGCAAATAAATAAAATTTAAGTACTTTATTGAAATAAAACTTTACTTTAAAATAAAGTTTTATCTCAATAAAGGTATACATATATTATTCAATTTGTATGTGGAATGCTTTTATATCCCATTTAATGTTTTTTATATAAGCCAGAGAAGCATTAAAAAATTGATATATGTATAGTTAAAATCACTATTGTGTTTGTTCCCCCTTTTAAAATTTCCCTGCAACTTTCAATTGCTGGCATCTCTTGACCTTCACGGATAATATACCAACAATTGCATGAATGCCTGCATACAAATATTTTATATATTTTTTCTGCATTAAAATTTTGTTCGTAACACGTTCAGACACACATGTAAGTGAAGCAAAAACAAAAAAAAAAAAAAAAAAAACACGCGCTTAAATAAAAAAAATTTGCTTTAAAAGTGTTAAAAGAATTGTTAACTACACATTTTGTTACAATAAAATGTTGGATTACAGCATATTTAAAATGAAATTATAAAAATAAATAACAAAAGCAATTTTAACCTACATTTTTGTTGTACTATTAAATATGATGTAAATAATGATTTAATAAAAACATGTATTTTATAATGCATTACTGAACAAAAAATTTAATTAATACACGTGTAGTTGCACTTTAATACATTTATAAAATAGTGTAAAATTTTATAAAATTTAATTTGCTTGTTATTTGGGTTTCCTATTATAAATCACAAAAAATGATTTATAATTAATTTAAATTATAAGTTACGGAAGACCAAAATTTTTTATTAATGACTTCCTGTATGTTCTGTACCAATAAATCAATTTTGAGAAATTGTTATTGAATAAAGTGTTATTGGTTGGTAATAATTAATTTAATTCTTTTAACATTGTCACAGTTTACTAAACTCGATTAAATTATTTGGGTTAAATTTTAAAATTATATTAAAATATTAAAAAATACTTAGATATATTGGGGGCTTTAAGATACAATACAGTGGAAAGAGAAGCCTATAATTCAATTGTATTAATATTTTTATAAAATAAATTTTTTTTTAAATTAATTTCATAAAAAAATATTTAAGGACTTAATCTTAGAAATTAATAAAAACAAATAGCAAAGTACGGTTATGAGAATTTAAAAATATGTTATGAAAACACAGATTTTAATGAACGTAACTGGTAATGGTAAAAAGTGATGACGTCATCACCTAGCCGTGTTATGACGATGTTCTTACCACCGGGTAAAATTGTAAACCACCACCCCCATTGCGTCATATGAATGCCGCAAACTACACAATACAAGCGCAATAAAGCAACAATAGCACCACCTTTAAATGCCATTGTCCCATCATCACACAAAAATATCTTTAATAGCGGAAGCAACAAAAAATTCGATAAAATTTTTGCAAATGATTTCGATAAATTTTTTACAAAAAAATTTCGATAATACTTTTACAAAAAATTTTGATTAAATTTGTTACAAAAATTTTTCAATAAAATTTTCGATACAATTTTTAGAAAAATTATCCGATAAAATTTTTACATAACATTTGCAAGAAAATATTAACAAAAATTTTTCGATAAAATTTTTACAAAAAATTTTCGATAAAATTTTTACAAAAAATTTTCGATAAAATTTTTACAAAAAATTTTCGATAAAATTTTTACAAAAAATTTTCGATAAAATTTTTACAAAAAATTTTCGATAAAATTTTTACAAAAAATGTTCGATAAAATTTTTACAAAAAATTTTCGATAAAATTTTTACAAAAAATTTTCGATAAATTTTTACAAAAAATTTTCAATAAAATTTTTACAAAAAAATTACGATAAAATTTCTACAAAAAATTTACAATAAAATTGTTACAAAAAATTTACAATAAATTTTTTTTAAAAAGTTTTCAATAAAATTTTTACAAAAAGTTTTCGATGAAATTTTTACAAAAACTTTTTTAAAAAAATATTTTCCATAAAATTTTGACAAAAACAATAATTCTATATCTTATATTATATTAAAGAACTTAAGCCTAAATAACTAATTAATCCATTTCAAAATAATTCAATTAAAGTTAAATTCATACAATTTATATTATACTAGCTGTTCCCGGTGCGCTTCGCTAAACACATCCACATAAAATACGATTAACACTTGGAAGAAAAAGATGGCCAACCTTTAACTTGAAAACGCATGCTATTGTCAAATGGAAAATGTTTTAGTTTATATGCACGGTACGACGCCTACTGTTTTCATCCAATCTGTTTTTTGCTAGACTCTACGTAATTTATATTTTGGTAGACTATCCGCATTAGCATAGGTGCTACTTGTGCAAAGCTCTAAGGCTTTGTCTATTGTAGTTCGCCAGGAACTCGATAATAATTTTTCACTTTGTATGGGAGCTACCACGACCACTATTCCAACTGAGCCTATGTTTAGCTTGACTATGTACGTTAATATGAGGGTTTCTACTGCGAAATTCCAAGGTGCTACCTAATTCAGTTCCCTAGATACGGGATAATAATTTTTCAGTTTGAGGGGGAGGTACCTGAATCACTCTTCCAATTCAGTCTGTGTTTGGCTTGACTATAAATGATAAAATAGTGCTACCTATTATATTTCTCTAGATACAGGATAATAATTTTTCACTTTGTATGGGAGGTACCATGTCCACTGTACGTTAATATAGATGTGATTGGTGCAAAATTGAAAGGCGCTACCTATTACTATTACCAAGCAACGCGATGATAAATATTTACTTTGTATGGGAGGTGCCACGCGCACGTCGAATATCAAAAAATAAGCAGTATATTTTACCAACCGTATATCTAATAACAAACTGTGAAAATTTCAGAAAGATCGGTTCCCTGGTGTAGGCAGCTATAGCTTTCCGACAAACAAACAAACACATTTTGTAGTTTATATATTGTATATAGATTCGTAATAATGAAGTTGAAAATCATAAAAGTAAAAACCGAATGTATATTATTGTAGAATTACGAAACATAAAGTAAGGGAATATTAAACATTAGTAAGGTAAAGGGTATATAAGATTCGACATGGCTGAATATGGCACTCTTACTTGTTTTTATTAAAGAAACTGACAGAAAACTCTAGAAAAAATATAGATATAAATGTGAATGTAAATGTGAACCACATTTCGGTTTTTATTCCATACGGTTTTATAAAAAATTAAGAAAAAAATAATATTATCAGGTATAAATTCATTGTTCATTTGAATTCTCTGTTAATAGAATCAAGAATTGATAAAATATGTAACAAGCGAATATTGCTAAATATATATACGACTAGCTGTGCCCACAGATGTTGTGTTCGTCTTAACAATATTTTGTTCGATTTTGATTTAAAAGTGATCCCCACCAAATTTTAAGACTTTTAATTTCATAATGCTCCACTTATGTGTATTTTGTTTTTATAAAGATACCCATCCCTGGAAAAAATTCAAAAATTTATATTTATAAGACTCTTACTTTTATTAAGTTTCACGTGTAAGTATTTTCTTTATATAAAGGTACACATCTCCCCCCATAGAATTCTAAAATTCTAAATCCTTCAAAAAGTTTACGTCATGCGAACATAGACAGGCAGACAGAGAGACAAGAAAAAAGTTACTATTTTATTATATATATAGATTTTATTATACATATAGATAAACACATCTACAATTGCATTTGCAACTTATAAAGGCGAGGGCAAAAAACTTGGCGTATTTTGTTAAACATTTGCATATTTTTGTCTCTAGTGTTTTTCTGCCCCATAAAAACAAAAGATTTGAAAAGTTCTTTGAAAACCAAAAGATCAATAAACGTATTGTCAAGCGCCAATTCTTTACGTATTTTCTTGCATTTATTCTGGCATTTAAAAGTCAACATATACTAACACACTCTTACACAAACGCAGAATTTAAATGCATTTACTTGTTAACTGAATTTTTCATATAAATGTATGCAAAAAACAGAGTCACAATTTTTTTTTTGTGGTAGAAAAAAACTTTACCTTCTGTTCAATTTTGTTGTTGAAAAAACTATGGGACAATAATTAGTTTTTTTATTATAAAAAAAGGATTATTTTTAAAAGTTCAAGTATAAACTTAATAATATGCATCAATAGACTATCAGGGGGTTGCGGGTTCGAATACCGCCAAAGACTCTAGGTGTTTTCCCCCCACCAAAAAAGCTTCACAGGTAGTGTTGTCTTAAAGGAAAAAAAAATATTAAGTTGCGAAATATTATATTTATCTTGAAAATATTTATTTGTTTTTGTCATGATTAATTTTTTTTTAAATAATATTTAACTTATCATTCAAACACGATGTTATTTTGTCAGTTATTATCTTTTATTTAAGATCGTCTGTTGGTTAAAAATTTTAAGAAAAATAGATATGTTAATCTTCCAAGTAGTGAAGCTGACTTTATCACAGATAATATCGTATCGTGTCTTTTGGGAAAGTCATTTTAAGTGGCCCAAATGTGGGCTAATGGTATTTAGTCACATTCTTGGCGAAGAGCAATCTCTAAGGCGTCAATCGTGTCATATTTTTTTAGAAAATACTTTGGACTCGAAAACGATTCATATGGAAAAAGCCATTAAACCCAATGTTTAAGGGGAAATATGGTAAATAGTTTTGATTAGAAATGGGTCCAGGAAATTTTCCGGTGGCCTTAGAAGATATTCAATTGATTATACCGAATTGTTTGTGTGCCAAATGCAATAAAGCAAGCTTTACAAGCTTTTTTGCTATTTTACCTTTACGGTCTGACCTATATATAGATTTATGGGACTATTCTTTGGCATATCAAATGGTTGTGTTAAGTAAAATATTGATTTCTGGTCATACAAAGGTTCGCTCGTTATTGAAAAGCCCTTACCAGGCTTAGATAACTAAAACTTTTATAACACGTTTATTTTTTTCGGAAACTACTAAGATCAGAATTTGCAGGTTCTGTGATCAGCATGATGGGTATCCTACGTTGGTGTCTCTTGGAACAAAATTTGTACGAGGCTCTCAACTGCCTCACCGTATAAGATAATTGGCTTTATCCGTAGCAAAGAAATTGTTCGGTGAGCTTAAAGGCTCCGTAAAACATCCCGTAGTTATCAGTACTTAGGGCCGATTAATTAATAATAAAAAGACTTGACAGCTTTTATAAAAAAATGAATTTTTGGAATTTCTGGTTCCCGTAAGAAATTTTGGAAGATAAAATAAAAATTTAGTTTTTACATTATCTTTGAAAACTTACATATCCCTTTTAGCTTAGAATTTTATAAGAATATCTTATACCATTTAAATTTATTATTATTTATAATAAAGAGTGATCCAATTCGAGGTACTCTTTTCATAGCCTTTTTTGGCAGATTACGTGTGAGTCGTGTCATGCTGTCATGTCATTTTTATTTAGTATTGTTTGGCATTTCAAAATGGAAAGATTTACGCCTGAATCGCTTCGCTCTATGGGCTCTTGAAAAGTTCGAAGAAGACCCGACGGGGCAAATTTTGTTTAGCGGCCAATTTCTGGCTCAATATGAATGTAAACAAACACAATTCTCGCATTTGGGACGAAGAGCATGAAGAGATTTAAGAGCTGCCAATTCATCCAGAAAAAACCAACGGTTTGATGGGGTTTGCGGGCCGGTGGGATTAGCGGTCCATATTTCTTTAAAAATGATGCCAGTGCGAACGTAACCATTAATAGCGACCGTTATCGTGCCATGATAACCGACTATTTGATGCCTGAAATTAAAGATCGTGATCTCGGCGGCATTTGATTTCAACAAGACGGGGCCACTTCTCTCACATCGCATCAATTAATGGATTTACTGAGAGAACATTTCGGTGAGCACATAATTTCACGTTTTGGGTCGGTCGATTAGCTACCACGATCTTGTGATATCACACCGTTAGACTTTTTCCTGTGGGGATATGTAAAGTCTAAAGTTTATGCGGACAAACACGCTTCGATTCAGGCCTTGGAAGAAAACATCACGCGTGTCATTCGACAGTTACCAGTCGAAATTTTCGAACTACTTATCACAAATTGAACTCAACGGATGGACCATCTCTGACGTAGCAACGGCCAACATTTGATAGACATAATGTTCAAAAAATAAATGGCAAGGAATATTCTTTCAATGATAACAAAATTTCTCCATTAAAATTGAACTTCCTGTGTTTTTTTTTGTAAGTAGGGAACATCGAAGTGGATCACCCCTTTTTTATAAGTCCAACTATTTATTAAAATATAAATTTTTGAGTAATGCGTAAGTATGTTTATTCTCCTTGTATTCTTATACTCTTTCAACCCTATCATTAGGGTTGAAAGAATATTTTTTACAAATTTAAAACAAATGGGAAAAATTTAATTAGATACTACCAGAATGTCATGAATTTTCTTGATCGCTATTTTCTGCAAGTAACCAGATATATTTTTTATCTTTTTTTAATTCTGTACAACTTACTTGCTCCAGTGTGCAATCCGCATTCAATAACTTTTTAACTATAAAAGTTTATTGACTGATTTCAATTCGATAAATCAATTTCGTTTTCTATTCAATTCTATACAAGTTTCAACTTTTTATTATAAATATAAACTTTTGTTCTTTCTGTTCTTACACTTTAGTTGTACTTTGCCTTTTGGTTTATTTGCGTCCTTCCTTTTACTGCTGAGGTTTAAAAATACAGCCAAACAAAAAAAAAAAATGCGTATTTTTCATTTTATTAAAGAAAAATATTGAAAAGGAAAGAATTGTTTTCAACTTCTTAAGCTTTAATTTTTTATGTGAATTTGTATGCAAATCTACTTTAAGTGTAGTTTTAATGCAACTTCCATACAAAATTTTTTTAAAACTTTTTTATTGTTATGAAATATGAATTTGTTCTTTTTTACCGTTTTTAACATAAATTACGGATTGGTTTCCTTAACACGGTTGAAAGTTAAATTGAGTTTAAAACGTTAAAAGACAGCTCAGACAGAAAGGCAGATGTTTTTTTTTTTGTTTATTAGAATTTCAGTATTTAAAAAGTTTAGCTTAATAGAAAATTTAAAATGTTAAAAAATTTTTTTCTTTGAAAGCTTATTTAGGATTTATTTTTTATTGAAATTAATTTTTAAATAATCACCCAAAGTTCAGATCTAATCTGTAAAGTATCTTCTGTAAATTTCTAAATTTTCCCACTTACATTTCATTGATATAAAGTCATTTCGAAAATCCTTTTACACTATTAGGCGGACTGCCATGTGGAAAGTATTGAGAAGAAGATAAGTAGCACAGAAAATAATTCGACTAAGTAGAGCGATATACGTGGATGCATAACACCCAGTTTTTTACAGCAGAAGCATCAGTGAACCATTCTACACCGACGCTGCAGTAAAACTACCATGTCTACAATCACCATATCTATTAACCATTGTAAGAGACGATAGATGATTCAATACTACGGGATGACATAATGAGCCAAGTCAAGAGAAAGAATATGGAGTCAGTCTATCACACCAACTCAAGGATTTGGATTATGCGGATGATATTAGTCTATTATCGAGTAACACCTGGAAACAATGGCACGCTAGAAAACCAAAGCCAAAAGAATTACCAGCACTAGCACATAATACGTCATGCACAAGGTTAACCCAACGAGATGTACACAGCTGCTGCTAGCTAGGAAGTACAATGACTACAAAAGATGGTGCAAAATCTAATGTAAACATCAGACTCAATATATAGAAGCTCATAAATATCTAGACGAACCAAGCTTAGCCTCATGTATGCACCACCAAGTACCTTAGAATCACATAAAACATAACCTGACCTAACACCATAAACAACACAAAACTGTGGACAATCAGAAACCTATATTGAAGCAGCAAAGAGCAGGAAGAGGAGGTGGATCAACCATCAGGAAAAGCCTGCCAGTATTAGAAGAATTGCATTGGAGTGGAATCCTCAAGACTCAAGAGAACGTGGTCGATCAAGAAACACCTGGAAAGACGGAAAAATTACCATTACACTTTAGAAGATTATACATAGTAAAGGCACTATGCTTCCAAGAGGAATAACGGAGAAGAAGAACTAACAGTCTGACCAAAAGTAATGTTAAAATCGTTAAAATAATGTTTTATTTTTACACCTTGCAGTATGGATAGATTATTATTTTTGTAAACTTAAAAAAATTCCCTTTACCAGTAGAAGTAAAATATTATCTGTTAACAAAAAATAAAAAAAAATTTAAATAAAAATTCAGTTGATTTGTCCTAATTATCTGATCGAGAAGTAATTATTCAAAATAATTTAAAATTTTCCACGAAAAAAAATAGGTTTCAGCTGACAAAAAAAAAACTATTTTTTATCACCTTCTTCGCAAAGAAATAACCAAAACCGATACTCAACTTTGCGATTCTAAAGTGCGCATACGAGGGGACCGTGTTAGCAATTTTTGCCCGGATTATTTCAAAATCGGGCCACAGTGTTCTAGATCTTTGGGGAAAAAATAAATAAAAATCCGCTTTTGAGACATAGTTTTTCCTTTTATGGGAAATTTTTTAATGAAAAATCTTTTACTGAAAAATCGCCCAAAAACAAAAATGAGAAATTTCCAAATGAATAAGTACCCTAAACAAACGAAAAATTGTCCAAAATATAATAATGGAAATTTGAACCAAAAAGTGTGAAAAAAACGAAAATATATATTAATTATCGCCAAGATTTATTTATAGTTATTTTATTAAATAAAAATATAAAAAAGTCAATAGTTTTCGTAAGCGAATTGATATAGGTTTATTTCATCTAGAGAGGTTTGAGCTTCCAACTTCTGCATTGATATTGGTTTAATTCATCGAGAGAGCTTTGATCTTGCAACTTCTGCATATGTAATCTTTGATCAAACTCCAAGAAAGCCGCGACACACAGTGTCGTGACTTCATATAACGAGGGGCCATAAATAGAAAAAGTTATTGTAAAGAGCTGCAATTTGGCACAAATATTTAGGTTGGCAAAACGTAACAAAATTTTAAATTTTAAAAAATTCAAAGCAAGGATTCGTGTCCTTCCCGTATATCCTGAAATTTATAAGTGTCATAAAAGTTAGAAAAGTTGCTACTGTATGAAATTTTTTTGTATTAATTGGATGTGATATTTTTAATGATTTGACTAAATTTGATTCAATTCCGATAAGGCCCACGTTGCCTATTTTTTCGCTGACTATTTGTTTTTAAGTACATATTTTGGCTAAATTTTTTTAAGATTTTTTTTTTACAGTGTTGTTATAAATATTTGAATTTTTGGATTTTTACATTGTTTCTCCTACATTTCTGAATAAAACAAATATAATTGCATACATTTTTATTGAAAAATCAATTCTTGGTATTTATTTTTCCAAACTCATTTTTTGTTACTTAAAAATTGTGAAAAAATTATCATAATAATTTTTATAGGTGTGTTAACTTCAGTAATTCAACTTTATTTATGACAAAATGGATACTTAAACTAGGTTGTAATTACAGGTTTGTATATATAAGGATTATAGCATAGATGTATATTTTAGTACTAAATTACAATACAATAAAATATCATAACATCTTTCCTTTCCAAACTTAATCAAGAAATCTTTGAGGAACTTTTGAAACTCTTCCAGATCTAGTTATATAATCTTTTTTTACATTTCTGTCATCATTAGGACTAGAGCTTCCATTAACATTATCTTCATTAACATTTTCGCTCTCATTAATACTAACATTATCCTTGTTTCTTCCCTTTCTTATATGCTCTCTATTTCGCCTATATCTAGAACCGTCTTGATCTTGTATAACATATGATCTTGGCTGTTTACAATCTTCGATTACAATTCCTGGACACCACGTAGACGCAGGAGTTCTTTGAAACATAATTTTTTCTCCTAATTCAACAGGTTTACTTTTTCCTGACGTTCTGTTATAATATAGAGACATTTTCTCATTTTGTTTTTCAATTTCCTTCGTTATCTCTTTCGTATCCACAAGCTTTTGTTGAAGATTTTCGGACAAACATGGTAATTTCGTTCTTAAAGTTCTACCCATTAATATTTCAGACGGACTTGGAAAATTTTCTTTACGTATTGTTCTATATTGTAATAGTGCTGTGTAAATGTCGCTAGAATCTTCAAGACATTTAACCAACATTTTCTTTACTACTTGTATCATTCGCTCTGCCAATCCATTAGATCTGGGAAGATAGGGGCTTGAGGTAATATGATCTATTTCCCAGGATTTACAAAAATTAGAAAATTCATTTGAAGAAAACGGTGGCCCATTATCTGAAACAACAATGGCCGGTATACCGTGCCTGGCAAAGATCGACTTAAGTTTGATTATAACCTGTTTGCTGTTGTAACCAAAATTAAGGATATCTACTTCTATATATTTAGAATAATAATCTACCACCAGTATATAAATTCTTTTATTGAATTCAAATAAGTCACACCCAACTTTGTACCAAGGAATAGTGACAATTTCGTGCGGTAATAACATCTCTTTGTTATTCGCTTTAGCATACTTTGAGCAAATCTCACAATTTGAAACCATAATGTTTATATCGTTATTGATGTTCGGCCAGTAAATTGATTCTTTTGCCAAACTTTGACAGCGCTGAATGCCCATGTGGCCCTCATGTAAATACTCTAACATTTCTCTCCGGAGACTTTTGGGAATGATAATACGATTATTCATGAGTAAAATACCGTCTATTTGAGTTATTGCATCACGATTTGAAAAAAACGGGTCAAAATATACCAACACTGGTGAATTTGTAATCGCATTCTTCAAAACTTGAAACTCTTTATTATGTTCTTCATTCCATTGCCACAAGACGTCTTTTTTGAGAAGATCACGTAAGTGCTTTGTCTTTGACGACAAATTTTCTACAAAAGAACTTAAATAATTGACCATTCCCAAAAGGAGTTCTGAAATGTTAGTTGGCACTGGCATATCTAAAATTGCTCTTATCTTTTCTTTATCTGGCTTCACACCTTCGCTATTAAACACATGGCCTATAAATTTTATTTCTTGTTCTAAAATTTTTGATTTCTTTTTATTAAACTTTAACCCAACAGACTTTGCTCTTTCTAAAACTTTTATCAAAATTCTATTGTGTTCCTCTAAACTGGAGGCATGGATAAGAAAATCATCCATGTAAATAATAAGACCCTCTATGTCGCCAAAGAGTCTTACCATTTCAGAATGGAATATTTCTGGGGCTGCGTTTACCCCAAATGGTAAGCGCAAAAATCTGTATCGACCCATAGGAGTATTGAAAGTGCATAACTTTGATGATTCCTCATCCAATGGTATCATCCAAAATCCTGAATTGGCATCGATGGTACTAAAATACTTGGATCCAGTAAATTGTGACCTACATTCATCAATATTTGGGAAACTAAACCGCGGTCTGACTATGACTTTGTTTAGATTTCTTGGATCGAGACACAAACGGAGACTTCCGTCTGGCTTGGTAACGAGAACAATAGAGTTAACCCATTGAGTTGGATTTTCCTCCTTAACGATTACATTCAATTCTTCCATTCTTTTCAACTCACTCTTAAGTGGGTCTAACAATGCTATAGGAACCCTACGTGGTGCTTCTATTACAGGCTCACTGCCATCTTTAACCTGTAAATGACATTCCCTCTTTAAACATCCAAGACCCTCAAAAACTTCGTTATAATTATCCAGAACCGATTCTAAGTTAATTGCGTTAACAGTTCTTACCAAATTCAACTGAATCGCCAAGCCAAGACCAATGACGTTCTTACAATGCATTTTTAGAACATAAAATTTAGCTGAATATTTTATGTTATTGTACCAAATATTCAAATTAACTGTGCCTTTTACCGGCAATTTTTCTCCACTAAAAGTTAATATACTAGTTTTAATACAGTTATTAGTATCTAACATACTTATGTTTAAAATACTTGTTGTTGCCTCTGATATAATGTTAGCCTGCGCACCAGTATCAACTTGAAATGTTAGTAGTTTATTGTTGACTCGAGCTTCGATGTTCCACTCTTGTGCAATACCTTCACTCTCGCCATGTCGAACACTTCCTATAAATAAGTTATCGCCATCCTCTTCAGTTTCAACAGTCTTCACATATTTGTTAATATTAGGCTTGCTGTAAGACGTTTTCGCAAAACACATCTTTGCAAAATGATTTAGTCTACCACACAAATGACACTTCATCCCATTAGCTGGGCATTTACTGCGATGGATTAGGCCGCATCTACCACATTTAACATTTTGTTGTGTATTTGTTTTAGCTTTTTCATCACCGCCAGTATTACTGTTGAATCTTTTTAACGCACCAACAGCAACAGCATTGTTGTCCTCCAATTGCTCAATAGCCGATACGTTTTCCCTTGCCGCTTCAATACTTTTAGCTATCTGCAATGCCTTTTCCCATTTTATGTCTCCTTCACTAAGCAACTTCTCTTTTATATTTAAATAGGGTTGAGATAATCCGCAAATGAAAACGTCTTTTACTAAGCTTTCTCTCAGTTGACCAAATTCACAAGTCATGCTAAGATATTGTAGTTCTGTTGCATATTGCATAATTGACTCATCATGTGCTTGTTTCCTTGTAAACAATTTATGGCGCTCCATTGCCGTGTTAACTTTTGGTACAAAATACGTTTCCAGTTTTGACCATAACTCATCATATTTTATTACATCGATATCAATATCGAAGGAGTTAACAACATGTAGTGCATTGCAGCCTATATTATGCAATAGCAACGCGACTTTCCGGGGATCTGGTTGGTCATCTAATGCTGATGCTCTCAAAAAAATCTTAAATTTTCTGCTCCAGTTTTTCCACTCTTGACTTAAATTTGTTGACCTCATATTAAAAGGAGCCATCGAGGTTGATATGGATGACGAATTTTTAAAATCACCTACGCTTATAATACTGTCTTCCATTTTATTACTTTTGGTTTTATTTGTATCACTTTCTGTCATTTAATTATAACCTCACACTTGACACCATGTGTTAACTTCAGTAATTCAACTTTATTTATGACAAAATGGATACTTAAACTAGGTTGTAATTACAGGTTTGTATATATAAGGATTATAGCATAGATGTATATTTTAGTACTAAATTACAATACAATAAAATATCATAACAACGGACATGAAAAACCAAACTACCTCTAGAATCGTTGGAATCACAGCTTTCATCCTATATATATTTTATTGATAAATTTGAAAGTTTTTTTTGTGATTTTTTTCCACTAGACAGTTTACTTTGCTACACTAAAAAATTAACAATAATTGACAATAATAAAATAATTAACATACTTTTTGTTATAAAATGAAAGAAAAAATACTTGAAAAATTTTTTTTCTTCACTATTATATGATTGATTATCACAACAAGTTTTATTTTGTTTTATTAATATCATTCTTATAATGATGCATACACTGTTATCGACATATGTAATTAAAAATACAGGTTATATACTTAAAACATAATACAACAACTAATATAGTACAAATTTGGTTTATTTGCCAACTAAATTCAATTATTTAACCCTACGATGTACATGCTCATTTTTATTCCTTTATTATACAAAATTGTAGTTATTTCAAACCACAATTTTGAAGAGCCATATCTTTAGAAAAAAAAATTATATTAATCTAGTTTTTTTGCGTTTATTAGTAAAAGTGTTTTTAATTAAATGCCGTTAGCCATTTTTTTAATTTCCATAATTGGATTTTTCTATATATTACCACTCTCACAACACGGTGCGACATCTACTGCTCGTAGTGGTGCTGGTAAAGAATCGCTGCGTAACCATAGTCACGGTCGCTACAACCGTTGCTATAATTGCTAAATTGCTTTTTGCTACCAAGTTGCTAATGGATGCAAATAAATGATTGTATGCGTTCATTAAAATAAATATGAAAGAAAATATTTTAAGGGTCGATGTTGAATGTGACATCAAGTTTTTTCTGCATTTAGTTGGACATTTCTCAATTTCAGACTAATTCAATTTGAACCATGGTCATTCCAAACGTCGTCAATGGTCAGAGTGGTGGAAAGAAGTGGCTACATTGGATGATCAATTTTCGAAGAAAATCATCTTCAGTGATGAGGCACCTCAGTGGATTCGTAGCTAAGCAGAATTGCCGCATTTAGGCGAATGATAATGCAAGAGTCATTGTAGAAAAACCAATGCACCTACAAAAAGTGACTGTTTGGTGCGGTTTATGGGCTAGGGGCATCATTGAGCCGTATTTTTTCCAAAATGAGGCCGGGCGGGCAGTTACTGTGAATGGTACATAATTGAACCAGACAAATATTATAAATAATATTTGTCTGGTTCAACATAAAAAGAAATGGTAATAGTTTCCTAAATAATTAGTGTTTTATTTAAAATCAACATCGGCCCTTAAAATTTAACCACCCTTTGAATAAAAAAAATTATAAAGGTACAAATAGTTTGCTAATATGAGTTGAAATATTTAATTATTGTTTTGTGTTAAATTTAAGAATTAGGCGTCGCATGCAACATTTTTTACAAAATATGAAAAATCGTATGTGTAAAGATTTCTTGAGCTATTTTTCATTTATACTTTTGGGCGACTTTTTCATAGGTCATATTGCATGCGCCTAATGCAAATATAAAATCGTTGCTAACATGAAATTTAATTTCCAAAAAAATATTCAAAAACCAGTTGCGACCAAATAACTACACAGAAATTTTTTTTAACAATTAGGGGTTTTAATCAGTTTTAAATTAAAGTTCAATTAATTTTTTAATTGAATCAAATATATATTTGTTTAAAACAGACCAAAAAAAATGCTAATTAAATAATTAATTGAATCAATTTATTACATTGGTCTGCAAAAAAATTGCTCTCTGAACATAAATATGTGGAATATAGTGATCTCAACTCGTTAAATTCAAATCCGCTTTCAGTTTTAGCATATCACGTGCAAATTTTTTGTATGGGCATGGCTAATATTTTCCCCTAAACAAGGCGACCACGGTAACTTACTTCTACATAACTCTTTAACGGATTGCGATTTTAATAATTAAAACACCAATAAAATAAGTTACAAATGATGAAAATCCATGCGCAAATGTTGATTTTATTCACAATTAAGTGCAGGTACCTACTTTGACAAATATGACATTTTGTAACACATGGAGATTATTTATTTATTATAACAATATAATAAAAACCTATTAAATTTGTTTATGTTTCATATTTTATTTATTGATCTTCAATATATTTGAACTAACAATAATTACTCATATTTTAATTCTAAAATAAAAATAACTATAAGGGGTTTGTCAACAGGGACGCTGCAACAGGAGCAGGCGACGCCATATTTCTTGCTGCTCTTTTGACATTTCTCTTCAGTAATGTTTGTCATTTCATGGTAGAAAGATATACGAGCCAACAACGAGACTAAATTATTAAGATTTACTACCGAAATTCGGAGTCAGTGGCCTCAATGTTAAGAGCGCTACGTTCAATTTTTGGTCGTCATAATCGTCCTAGCAGATCAACAATTGAGCGTCTAGTGGAAAAATTTTAATCCACAGGCACAGTACAAAATGTTCCCGTGCCAGTGGGACAAAGAAGTGCCCTTAGTGTCGAGAATATTGCTGCCGCTGAGGCTTCAGTTGAAGAAAGCCCAAATGTGTCTCTCACACGTCGTTCTCAAGCGTTGGGCATCTCTGTGACGTTATTGTGGCGAATTTTGCGAAAAGATCTTGGCCTACATCCTTACAAGATTAAATTGACGCAAAAACTGAAAATGATTCGGATTTTCATCGAAAAATCATCTTCAGCGATGAGGCTCATTTCTGGCTGAATGGCTTCGTTAATAAACACAATATGCGTTATTGGTCAGGCAGCAATCCACACATACTCCATGAGTC
Source organism: Phasia obesa (assembly GCA_949628195.1). Lineage (NCBI taxonomy): Eukaryota > Metazoa > Arthropoda > Insecta > Diptera > Tachinidae > Phasia > Phasia obesa. The sequence goes on from OX451218.1 coordinate 81,236,243, forward strand.
ATCATTGCATTCCGAAAAAATTACGATTTGGTGCGGTTAATGGGCCGGCGGCGTCATTGGGCCGTACTTCTTCCGTGATAATCAATACCGGCACGTTACTGTGAATGGGAATCGCTACCGTTCAATGATAACCGAATATTTTTGGCCCCAATTGGATGATATGGACTTGGAGGACATGTGGTTCCAACAGGACGGCGCCACAAGCCACACAGCGAATGTAACAATCAATTTATTGAAAACCAAGTTTGGATATCGTAGTATCTCACGAAATTCTCCAGTCGATTGGCCGCTTCGGTCGTGCGATTTGACGCCGTTAGACTATATCCTGTGCGGCTACGTCAAGTCTATGGTCTATGCCAACAAGCCAGCGACGATTGATGAACTTATTACATGAACATGAAGAACGTCGGCCGCAGCAGTATCGGCCGACTTATGCTTGAAAACCATCGAAAATTGGGTTGAGCGTCTGAACTTCTGCGTGAGCGTGCCCGTGGTAGTCATGCAAAAGAAATCGAGTTCCATACGTAATGTCATCGAAATTGCTTTTACATGAATAAAGAATTTTATTGATATCCAAAACCGTTTTTGTTTTATTTAAAAAAACTTTTGTAGCGCTCTTATTGAAAAACCCTTTACTTGTAAAGTGCAGCCAGTGCTAGACAAAAAAATTGTATATTTCAATATCAGTATATTATTTAAATAAGAATATCTCAAAAACTAGACGTGATAGAATCAATCTGCAAGCAGATTTGGATTCAGCACATACAATTCCATTTAAATCATATAACAAAGTTCTTGCTACCGACTTTGTTTTTTTTTTGCCGATCATATTTAATATTTTAATATTTTTATTTTATTTAAATAAGAGTATCTCGAAAACTAGACGTGATAGAAAAAATCTGTGAACAGATTTGAATTCAGCAGACAATAGTCCATTTAAATCACATAACAATGTTCAAGCTCCCGACTTTTTTTTGACGACCAGTGTTATTTAATAAAATTTTAATCTGAAAACAATTAAAACCTTTAATTGGTGAAAATAATTTTTCTTTGTAGAACAATTGTTTGTCCAGTTTTGAATTTTCTTTGCTTCTTTGGATACTATTTTCAAAGTCCATTTTTTAACTTTATAATAATTTATAATAATTTTCTAATAAATTTTTTGTAATAATTTTTTCTTCAATGCCTATTTTTCGTGTAAACATATAGAAAGTAGATGAACATCAAACAATTATCAAATTTTAAATATTAAAAACGTTTCTCGTTACAACAAAAGCAATAAACTAAATTAATTATACAACATTTGCAATATTGTCAAAATTTAAAATGAAGCACAATCTCTTATTTTGAAGCAATAGCAATTCAATCTTGTTAAAATCATAAATATACAAAAGCTTTTTATATTTTATTTTATAAATGTATTGCTAAAATTCATGTGTGACACATAATTCATGTGAACAATTTTGCAATACATGTCTTTACAAATTCATAAATATGAGTGTGCATGTGTATATGTGTAACTATAATGAATGTTGATAAAAATGTAGATATATCTAAATCTGAATGTCCTTTATTGTACACATTTATTAGAATCATAAATCTATGACTGTTTCCACTACTGACACACAACTACTACTGCTGCTCTTAAAAACTATTGTTAAATCATTTCTAGCTAAAAATAAAAATGAATAAATGTGGAGCACAAAAGCAAAGGAAGAACTAAACGACCTTAAATTATAATACAATTTTCCCTAACACATATTCATAAACGTATATATAAATGTTTATGTGTGCTGTTCAAAGTAATTTTGCATGTATGATTTTGTGTTCTCATAAAAATAATAAAAAATGTGTAAAATTTGGTTAACATTCATTTTTGTGTGTGTTTGGGTGAGCGTGCATTTAAATACTCCAAACTACATCCTTCCACAAAATCAGTTGTATTTTTCACTCTCAGTGGCTGGCAATAATATACAATTTCAATAAAACATTTGTTTAACAACTCTCTTCGGTACGAGGGGAAAACTATAAAAATAGATAGATACTACTCCATAAAATATGCAACAGTACATGTACATATGTATGTAAGCCCCAACCTTTGCCACATTTGTTCGACGAATTCACAGTTATAAATCATATAAAAATATTCATAACACAAAACGTTGCATGATAAATGCCTGTTGAAATGAAGACATTTATAAAAATCCACTAAAGTAATAGATACGTGGGAGTAGATACAGGGAAAAAGTTCAACAGTGGGCAGCTTAACATGGTTGTTAGAGATATAATACGGTGGAGCCAAATGTTTTTGTTATATCTTCATATAATTTGTATGTCTCATTTAAGAAAATATTGTATCTATTCAATATAAACGGTGGAAAAATGTATGATTTTTCAAAATTATTTTTTTACATTATTTTTTACATTATTATTATTCGTCTATGTTGAACTACTGAAACACTTCTGGGCAATATATGTGTACAATTTGATAATTCCGCAACTTTTTGAATAAAAGATTTTTTTAGCAAAACATAAGTTTTATATCTCACACAGTCTTTTTTTAGCTCAATACATTTAGACCAGAGTATTTCTAGTTTTTTGTGCTCTTCAAATAATAAGATTTCTTAAGGCCTTAAAATAGACATTTATTTGAATTATGACATCTTCGTAAGACGCGAATCTCTTACCATGCAGCCATTTCTTCATATCTGGAAACCGGAAATAGTGGCAAGGGGCTAAGTTTTTAGGACATACTAGATGGGGTAGCAGTTCGTAGCCCAATTCGTGGGCTCTTTCTATAGGGACAACACCTTTTACATGGATAGATTTTTCATATCCAAATAAACAGTGCAACAAATAATAACATTTTACAAAACTACACAAACATGACAATATAGGTTCGATTCTACTATCAAAGGGTAATAAAATCCTATACTCAGCTAGGCGAAATTGGTGACCACTTTTTATTAATGGGACTCGAAAGATTCGGTGGGCCCTTTAAAAAAGATGTCATCAGTTTTTGTCTAATATCTCATTCAAACTAGGTGATAGCGCTCAACTTTGTTCCCACACTTTTTTAAAAAAAATAAAATTACAAACGTTTAGATTGTATTGGTTTGTTCACAAAAGTTATTCAGTATTACAGTGGCTACAGTGGCTATGATTTTCCCATATATTTTAAATGAAAATTAAGGAGTTCCTGTAAGTTATGCTGAAAAAAGTAAAATTTTTTTTTTTTTAACTTTTTTTTTTTTTAAAAAAGTATAAATTGTTTTTGGACATAAAATGTTTATAGAATTTATTCAACGAATCCTCGGCTACATTATTGGAGAACAAATTAAGCGCGTTTGAATAAGATATTAGACAAAAACTGATGACACCTTTTTTAAAGGGCCCACTGATTTTCCGAATTTTTCCAAGTCCCTAAAAAAATATTGGTCACCAATTTCGCCAAACTGAGTAAAATCGATACTGACTATACTGTCACCTCATTGTATTTTTTTCACTGTTGCACTGTGATATTTATGCCAAAGGTGATGGGCTCACACAATTAAGATTCATACAGCCTCAGCCATCATACTCACTTTCATTCTCCGATCATCCAAATTTATTCCAATGGTCGTATCGGATATTTATGTGATGCCTTCATGGAGAAACCGGAACGTTTTGCCTCAATCGAGCTGGTGCGAGACCACAAAGAAACCTATTTTGTAACCATTTAAATTAGTGGTGTCGAATCTTCACACTATTTATCTTAGGTTGCACTGATGGTTTTTTATATAATAAATAATATTTAATCAGTACACGACAAGGTTGGTAGCTTTCAAAGCCTGTCGAAAGCAAACCAATAGACGCAAAAGTTGGAAATACAAAACAAAAACAGAATTAAAAACTGCCCTAGCGGATATTCAATATGTGCTCTTAGGAATAACTTAAGTTGAAAGCAAATTTTTAAGCTAATTTTGTCTTATAGCCTTAAACGTTTTTTGTTTTTGATTTAAGACATCGAAAACGAGGAGAATATCATAATATAATAGCAAATCATAAAACATATATTGAGGACAGGTCAATCCAATTATTGAAATATTCTAACAAATTAAAATTGGTTTTATAGAAGACCAAGATAGAAACAATTAATGTATCTTATCGTCAACAACATAATAAGCGAATGTTTCCTTCAACTTGTCGTCAATGACAATTTCCTACGCTTTGGCGTTGACCACAACATAAACAAGAATTAAAAAGTAATAGGTTTTTATTTCCAATGCAGAAGTTCCATTTTTTGCTTTTTGAAAGGTAGACGAAACTAATAAACAGTGTAGGCAATTTGTTGTTTTCGTTAAGAGAAGATATCACATTTATTATATTACTAGCTATCCCGATGTACTTCGCTACACCCTTCCACAAAAAATACAATAAACAGATAAGAGGAGGGCCAAACTTTAACTCGAAAGCGCACGCTATTCTCACTTCAAAATGTTTTACTTTATATGCAAGCTACGACGCTCAGTGTTCCCATCCAATCTGTTTTTTTGCTAGACTATACGTATTAACACGATAATATTTTTTTACTTTTTACTGGAAGTACCAATCCTACTATCCCAAGCCAGTCTGTATTTTGCTAAACTATGCACAGTACTTGTGGAAAATTTCAAGACTCTACCATTTGTAGTTTTCTAGGTACACGATTATAATTTTTTACTTTGTATAGGAGGTACCATGCCCACCATTCCAATTTAGTCTGTGTATCTCTACGCAATAGCGGTATTCAGTGTTTAATGAAAATTTAAAAAAAAGCATTTTGTTGTTGGATTTCACAAAAAAGCCATGATATTATGCACTTGCACTTTTACAAGACCATTTGCACCAGACAATGAACTCCGCTAACGTATCTTAATATGGGGGTTACTGATGCAATACTCCAAGGTGCTACCTATGCAGTTCTCTACCTACAGGACAATAATTTTTACTTTTTTATGGGGGTACCGCGCTCATTATCCCAAATTAGCCTATATTCTTCTAAAATATATGCATGGATATGGAGGTTACTTGTACCCACTTTCAAGACCATGCTTACTATTGTTCTCTATTTCGTTGAAAATCATTTTTTACTTTGTATTGGAGGTAGCAATTTGTTCTGTATTTTGGCACGCTATGAGCATTAGCACAGCGTTACTCGTGCAAAGTGTAGATCGCCAGGAACTCGATCATAATTTTTCACTTTGTATGATAGATACCACGCCCACTATTCCAATTCAGTCTGTGGTTAGCTAAACTATGAACGTTACTGGTTACTGGTGCGAAATTACAAGGCGTTACTTATTGTAGTTCTCTTGACACTGGATAATAATTTTTCACTTTATATGGGAGGTAGGTATTACTGTTACCAAGCAAGATGTTGATAAATATTTACTTTGTATCTGAGGTGCCACGCCCACGTCGAATATCCCAAAAATAAGTACTCTATTTTACTAACCGTATATCTAATAACATACTGTGAAAACTTCTGAAAGATCGGTTTACTGGTGTAGGCAGTTATAGCTTTCCGACAAACAAACCAACACATTTTGTGCTTTATATAGATATATTCATACATATATAGATAGCTAAAAAGCTGTAAGATTAAAAAATCTTTTAAATTATATTTGGATACAGGGAGTCATCGAAAATAAATAAAAAAAGTTTCAATAAAATCGGGAGCATAAAATTTGCAAACATTTCTTTTTGTTGATTTGACATGGAATGACCCTTTTATATTTTCAGATTAAAAGAATTTTACTAAGAGAAAAAAAAAACAAAACCCAAATTGAAAATAATATAAATAAACAAAACAACCAACAGTTATAGCGTAATAATTTATGCAATATACAAACATTTTTTACGGTTTAACTATCGGAAACATACACACGTATCAGTTTACAAGTTTGGATACATGAGTTTTTATTTATGCAAATAATAATAAAAAATCATGATGGAAGGTGCTTTGTAGTCGTAAGTAAAAATATGTTCAAACAGTAAACACAACAAAAAAAAAAATGTTTGTAAATAAAACTATGCAGATCGGCAAAGTAGAGAGATACCAGCATATACTCATACATATGTACATCAGAATGCACTCGTATATTGAAACAAAAAATAAAAGTAAAACCATTCAGGCTTAAACTTGTACATATTTACAAAATCCCACAACCATACGTTTACATACTAATAAAACTACACAATAATATTTTATATTTATTAATAAAGCTGTTTGAAATCATCTAATATACCTAGAACACTTCAGGAAATACTTAAAAAAAAATTTAAAAGATAATATTTTCAATAACTATTTAAATATTAAAAAGATGTCCATACAAAAACCCTTATAGGATTATACATACGTATATGTATGAAGCTTGCATGACAAAATTTACAAATGTTTTGTACCAACTTTCAAACCAACTATTAAACCGAAACAAATTTTCATAAACTATTCAGAATAGTGTTTCAAAAAATATTAAAAGAAATTATATTAAAAAAAAAATACCGTATATCTAAACTATGTTCCATTCTGTAAATTCTTGTACCGGTAAAAAGGTTCTTTTGTTCACCGAACAATTTCTAGCTAATAGCACTGGCTGACAGTCCTAGAGACTTTGCTGAGTGACCTAAGACGAATTTTTCGTGCTGATTCCGAATATGGGCTTAGATTCTTTCTATCATGTCTAGTTTCTTTGGGACAGCTGACTGCTGTATGTGGAATCAGCGATACGACCGGCCCCTCACTCAGAAAATTTACCAGTGCCGGAACCACCGGCGAATATTCAGAAAGTTATCAAGAATGTGAGAATGAAGGACTAGAAAAAAAAAACCCACACTTCGGACCTAACACAGAAAAAAATATTTTCACCAGTTAAAAGCTTTGATTATATTCAGATTAAAATTATTTAAATATTTCATTTATTCAATAATTTGTTTAAATAGAAAATTTTTCTGTTCTGTTTTAAATAAATATATATTTGAATCAATTAAAAAATTAATTGAATTTTAATTTAAACCTAATTAAAACCTTTAATTGGTGCGAAAATTTTTTTCTATGAATATACATATATGGACCTCATTTTATAATTCAAGAAATAATGTGTGCAATTTAAATTTGTAAAAAAAGCAGAGTGAAATCTTATGATCACGAATAAAGGGTTGGAAATTGCCAAATACAAAACTTTGTCTGTATCGATCTCCACATAACGAATTTAAATTATTTTTTTTTTTTTATCACAATGACACATTTTATTTTTAGCAGGATGTCCTCTTTCAGGCTTTCGTCGATCCCAAAAAGTTGTTTTGCCACCTGTATATATTGAATTCGCAGTTTTTTAAAATTTTGTAAAAGTCATTAGTCAAATATACGAGAAAATCCTAAATAACTACGGATTTTGGAATTCTTTTGATTTACAATTTATGTCCTGAAACTCCCGTGAGACCCAATTTAATCCGTTTATCCTGAGCAAATTAGACGAGATAGAAAAAAATCTTATTTGGCATCAGCATGAATCTCACCCAGCAACATCTCTAGGACAATTTTTTTTTCATTCACATCCCCTGGAGACAACAGAGATCCTCTTAGCATTTTTATTCTGCGAGATTCCAAGACAGGTCACGTACATATTACTTGTACCGAAGTTATATCGTGCAGCTCACAGAGCCAGCAAATTGTGATCTCAGTATTTCCTTCTATCTAATATAAGAACGTCCAACAATCCATCCCTTCAGTAGCTTTAACCACTCTAATTAAGTATGTACCCCAAGATAATAAAGTGATAAAATACTTTGCTCTTATGAGTTCTCTTATTGCTTACCAATGACGAGAAAACTCTGCTTTGACGAAAAAATGAATCTTCTTCTTAGCATATCCGGTAGATATGCCAAAAACGGAGTTTTTGTCCTACCTACATATAAATCTGCGTTGGTCCCCCAGTTTGACTGTACAATCCTTCCGCTCATTACAACATGATCCTTATGGCTGCGAATCCAGTATAATGTAAAACTGCTTTGAGAAAAGTTATTTTTTTTACAAAAGATTAGTAACACTCAGGCAATTAATGCCTATATTAACTGTGTATCTTCATTTGAAAAGGAATAGGAGTTGATAAGACAGATGTTTAGTGTGATAGTAAGACTTCACGTATGGCAACACTGCAATTTCACGTTATGATTATTTTTAGGACAATTTCGCAGCGCCTCTGGTGTTATATGCCTAATATTAGTTTGAAGCAAGCATAGCCAATTAATAATTATTAATTAATTCCTTCGCCGGTATTACGCCGGGGCGCTGTGATATGCATTATTATAAAGAAAATTAGAACATATCAGAAAATTTGCTGTTGCCGCGACTGAGTATTGAACTCGTGAGCATGCTTACTAAAGCAACGTGCTAACCACTTGAAATACAGCACCCTCAAGTTGTTGTTGTTTTCTAGTATACACATGATATAATACAAGTAGTTTAAACAGGATGCATATCTAGATAAAGCCTAAAATTAAAGACGTGGAATAACCCATATACAAATCGAAATTTCTAAAAAAAAAAGAACATAAGAAGGTTTAAATCATTTAAGTTTTTGCAAATATAACTTTCTGCAATGCCAATCAAGGTTGATTTTAAAAATATGATTTTAATTTATTATAAAAGGTTTTATAAACAATTATGTTCAACATATTTTACTTTATAAATAAAAATTGTATGTAGCAGTAATGATGTACATAAGTATGAGTTGTTCAAAATACAAGCATCTTCATAGCTTTTGAATTAAGATTTAAAGTGTAGTACTCCGATTTAATGAGGTAGCGACTTTCCAATGGTTTATGGATGACAAATTAAAAATATTTCGTCTAATTTTTAAAGATAATTAAAATTATCTAATTTTCTTTTAAAAATAATTAACTTAAAGATCTAGGAATACTTCGAAAAAATACGTCTTCTTTGGCATTTGGTTTTTAAGTACTTAAAAAAGTTCAGCACCTTTTGTGATATGGGAAGAAATTTTATTTCATGTGCTGAAGATATGTCTTGTTTACATATGGCATTCGATATCTTTAACATGGCTACCACAAGCAAGTTGACAAAGCGTTAAAAAAACAGGTAAAAGTGCTTTATTCGGCCATGCCGAGTCTTCTATACCCTTCACCACGCTGATTTTATTTATACAGACATGTACATCACTATTTATATTTATATATATATATTTTTGACTCTTTATATAAATTAAGTTGTATGAGAAAAAACTTCTTATTCATGCTTTATAGTAATAGAAGACAGCGTCGACGTAGCTAAATGAAAACAAATTCCGTTGGCTACAATTGTCGCCGTGTTGTCAGCTACTTAATGATATTGAAGACGGCAGCTACATCGTAAACTCTGACATTGTTGTAGAAATATTTATTTTTGAAATTGCCTAAGTGGACAGCGTTGTCAACTTGGTGCGTTTCGCATCATTTTGGGTGCTTTTTCAATTTTTTTGTGCGAAAATTTCACGAGTTGGTGCGTGGTGCGCTTTTTTTTAAATTTTGGTGCTTTTTTTAATTTTTGGTGGCACCAACAGTGCAAAATATTCATAGTCATTTTTACAGACCATAATAAGAACAAGCAAGTTGACAAAGCATTAAAAAAACAGGTAAAAGTGCTTTATTCGGCCATGCCGAGTCTTCTATACCCTTCACCACGCTGATTTTATTTATACAGACATGTACATCACTATTTATATTTATATATATATATTTTTGACTCTTTATATAAATTAAGTTGTATGAGAAAAAACTTCTTATTCATGCTTTATAGTAATAGAAGACAGCGTCGACGTAGCTAAATGAAAACAAATTCCGTTGGCTACAATTGTCGCCGTGTTGTCAGCTACTTAATGATATTGAAGACGGCAGCTACATCGTAAACTCTGACATTGTTGTAGAAATATTTATTTTTGAAATTGCCTAAGTGGACAGCGTTGTCAACTTGGTGCGTTTCGCATCATTTTGGGTGCTTTTTCAATTTTTTTGTGCGAAAATTTCACGAGTTGGTGCGTGGTGCGCTTTTTTTTAAATTTTGGTGCTTTTTTTAATTTTTGGTGGCACCAACAGTGCAAAATATTCATAGTCATTTTTACAGACCATAATAAGAACAAGCAAGTTGACAAAGCATTAAAAAAACAGGTAAAAGTGCTTTATTCGGCCATGCCGAGTCTTCTATACCCTTGACCACGCTGATTTTATTTATACAGACATGTACATCACTATTTATATTTATATATATATTTTTGACTCTTTATATAAATTAAGTTGTATGAGTAAAAACTTCTTATTCATGCTTTATAGTAATAGAAGACAGCGTCGACGTAGCTAAATGAAAACAAATTCCGTTGGCTACAATTGTCGCCGTGTTGTCAGCTACTTAATGATATTGAAGACGGCAGCTACATCGTAAACTCTGACATTGTTGTAGAAATATTTATTTTTGAAATTGCCTAAGTGGACAGCGTTGTCAACTTGGTGCGTTTCGCATCATTTTGGGTGCTTTTTCAATTTTTTTGTGCGAAAATTTCACGAGTTGGAGCGTGGTGCGCTTTTTTTTAAATTTTGGTGCTTTTTTTAATTTTTGGTGGCACCAACAGTGCAAAATATTCATAGTCATTTTTACAGACCATAATAAGAACAAGCAAGTTGACAAAGCATTAAAAAAACAGGTAAAAGTGCTTTATTCGGCCATGCCGAGTCTTATATACCCTTCACCACGCTGATTTTATTTATACAGACATGTACATCACTATTTATATTTATATATATATATTTTTGACTCTTTATATAAATTAAGTTGTATGAGAAAAAACTTCTTATTCATGCTTTATAGTAATAGAAGACAGCGTCGACGTAGCTAAATGAAAACAAATTCCGTTGGCTACAATTGTCGCCGTGTTGTCAGCTACTTAATGATATTGAAGACGGCAGCTACATCGTAAACTCTGACATTGTTGTAGAAATATTTATTTTTGAAATTGCCTAAGTGGACAGCGTTGTCAACTTGGTGCGTTTCGCATCATTTTGGGTGCTTTTTCAATTTTTTTGTGCGAAAATTTCACGAGTTGGTGCGTGGTGCGCTTTTTTTAAATTTTGGTGCTTTTTTTAATTTTTGGTGGCACCAACAGTGCAAAATATTCATAGTCATTTTTACAGACCATAATAAGAACAACTAGTAATGATGTTTAAGACATACCAAATCATATGCACAAAGTAAAACGGTATTGTTGTTATATTAATTTGTGTTATGTTAAAAAAAGAAACATTTCACTGTAAGGAATTTGCTATCCCTACAAAACACATTGGTTTTCCCATTCAGCTGTTAGGCAAAAGACCTGCCAACAAATATATCAATTAATAAATACAGATAAAGTGTTCCATTGATTGCAGACACTCTTTGGCTTTTAATAGAAAAGTCAAAGCAATTTTAAAAATATGGCTTGAATTAAAAACGCTATTTAATACATTTCCAACATCTGAACAATATTTTTTATCTAACCAACTAAAAAATATATACAATGATGATATTAATTATGTTTACTTAGTATATTTATGCGATATTTTAAAAGAGGTGCAACGTGTTAATCTCGCATTTGAATCAAAAAATGCCGACCAGACTAAATTATTTGATGATTTGCACAATCTCTTAAAAATTTTTAAATCCAAACTCACTGAGCCTAACATTGAATTCGAATTTTTTAAGAGGTGATATCAATACATGGTTTGATATTTGTTATTTGGGTTTAAAGTTTGAAGAAGCTTACACATTAAAGAAAATAAGCAATGAAGCAAAGAAAGATATATCAAAAACTTGTTGTAAATTCACCAAAAAATTAGTTGAAAAGATTCGGGCGAGACTGTCTTCTAATGTTGAAATTTTACAAAAAATTAACGTTTTAAAGGTTAAAAATATTTTATCTCATTGCAAGAATGATATCATGCCATTAGCAGTACAAATTGCATCCGATATCGAAATATTGTCTAGTATTGAAAATGGATGGCGAATGGTTTACCTTATGCAATGGAAAAATATTGATTCAACATTACAATTTTGGACTGAAGTTAAATGTTATTGTTAAGTTTTTTGTTAAACTGTGTATATTGTGAATGATCGCTGATTTCTATTTAAAAACTTGTGTATGCAATATATGAAATAACAAAAATGTATTATCTAGTACAACTGATCATATTTGTTTAGTTTTTTTTTTTGTTGAGTTTTATGATTTAACTTTAAGACTGTTTTATTGTTATATTTTTAAAACAAAAATATTATACATTTTTTGGAAAATTAATTTATTCAAGATTTTAAATAAAAAAGAAATTGTTAAACTTGGTGCGTTTTCTCTTAAATGGTGCGTTTTTCTCCACTTTGGTGCGTTTTGAAATTTCAAAGTTGACAACGCTGTAAGTGGACTAGAGCCACAACGGTGGTCGTGTAGCCATGTAGCTATACTGGCTTCAAAATAATCATTTACATGTTTTTAGTCGGTATCCTGATCTTGTGATCCTGTTGTCTATATGTCTAATGTATTTAGGTTTTAAAACAGAGTTCTCAGCTATTTAAAAATCAAAAGCATTTAAAAAAATATGTTATTATATACATGTACATACATATTTTCTTAATATTAAAAATATGCGATGTTACCGTCATGACTTTCATTTTCACAAAAATATTCAAATTTTTTTTTTAATTTTACGAAAATTGTTTGCAAAAATTTTTTGTAAAAATTTTTTTTCGAAATTTTTTTTTTTAAAAATATCGTTTTGAAAAAGGTTTATAAATTTTTTTGTATATATTTACAATCTTTATTCTTACAATCTGTATTGAGTTAGAATGGTCAGACTGAAGCCAAAAAAATCCTTAAAAAAATTTCCTGATATTGACGTCCCATGTGCCTTTTAACTGCTCCTATTTACTAGTGGATACCCTGTGGATCCTTTGGCTACCTCTATGTGTATTGCTTTCTATAATGGTCTCTAATACAAATCAAAGCAGAAAAACCCTAACAACCTAAAAACAAACAAAAATCGCCCCTCGTAGGGGGTTATTGATCCCCCGAGATCTGTATGCACTCCTTGCGATCTACCTGTCATGGTCTAATATTTATTTGACAAAAAAAGGTATAAGAGAATCATAAAAGCCGAAAAAAATTAAAAAAAAACGTGAAAAATTATAGGTGAACATGGTGAGATGCCATACGAAACTATGCCTAACAGATTTATGTGCTTAAATTTTTTGTATCTCTTCTGGTGCCTTGGCAAATGACATTACAACACGCACACGGACAGACGGACAGCGCTTAATCAACTTCTCTATAAATAAGAATCGAGAATATATATACTTTATGGAGTCAGAAATGAATGAATTCTTGTAGAAATTAGACATGGAATGACAAAATTATATACCCTTTCCACCTGTGGTGAAAGGTATAAAAACTATTTTGTTCAGGCAGCGCTAAAGGGCACTATAAAACTCTTTTGCTGAAAATAAGGTCGATAATAGTAGACAACACTTCACCGAATATTTTCGACTCAAAAGTGGACAACTATATATTTATACCTTTTATTGAATTTTAAACAAAATATTTATGTGGAGGATCTATTTATGTGGAGTTTCTACAGCTCATACCGTTTGACATATCAAATTGAAATTCAGTATGTGCCTTTGGTATATGGCGATGAAGAGCTGTAGAGTTGGGGGCAAGGGTAGTATACTTGACACCCCGACATAGTTGTTTCCATGGTAAAGTATGGTAAAGTTGAGTGTAGTACACTTCAGATGGTGTACCATATTCTCACTCTGCTGTTTTAGCATTCTTATCGTGGATGGAAAATATTAAATCCATCGGTTGGAAGTTACGGCTTTAAGAGAAAGTTGCAAGTTATAACCTCCTTATACTAGTAAACAAGGAAAATTCATTAATGGCATGAAATGAATAGTCACCCTAATATTTTATTTTTTAATTTTTCATTTTAGTATCCTGAACAGGTATTTTTTCATTTAAAATAAACTGTTGTTCTATTGCCAGAACAACACATTGCAAAATATGTATGTAATTCTTTATTTTTACCAAAATGTAAACAAACACTAATAAAGATCATTAAATTTTTACAGGAGTCACAAAAATTTGATTTCACAAGATTTCTATAAGAAAAGTTATATTTATTCTTAGTACATTAATATACATAATTTACATTGTTCCTTTGTCATATGTAAAAAAAATCTGACTTGTTCCCTATTTTAATTAATAAATTCATTTGTTATTCGAAAAAATACTACAAAAAAATTTAAATAAAAAATTAAAAAGAACTCTGAAGTAAAAACGTTTTCTCAGATTAAAACGTTGTCACCAACCCTGTATGCATCCGGTTTTTGAGGAGATTTGTATTTTCCAATACTTAGTGACTTACATTTTAAAACAAGTTATATAAATTTTATGACAACTTTCTCGTTCGTGAAAAATTTGTATCAAAAAAATGCCAACTGATACAATAACAGAAACCAATTTTTACACTTGGATAAGTACGTTTTCAAATAAACGCGTGTTTGTATCTAAAAGTGTTTGTGAAAATGAAAATGCTTTTAACGCCATCAACCTACATAAATAAAAAACAGAACAAATAGCAACTTAAACACAATAAAATGCAAAGAATTAATAAAAAAAACTGACAAGGGTCAACAAGCAGTGTTTGCAGAAAGATTGTAAGATGTGATGTAATACTGTGAAACATATGTAAACCAAACGAGGCTATAATTGACTGCCAGTTTACAAAAAAATGTATCAAAATAAAAAATACGAAAAACGGAGCATGAATGAACAATAAAAAACAGTTCATTTTTTTTCTTCTTCTTTCTGGATACAACAAAAAAGACTCTCGCATAAACAAACAAATTAGTGAAATATGTTCTTTCAAGAATGTACAGCAGAGAACTTTAGAGTTGAAACAAAATTAAATTTTCCTATAGAGATACATATGTATCTCATATGTGGTTGTAGTCTTATAATCAAATTCAGTCCTAAGGAAAGAAAATGGGACCCATTAAGGAAGTGGCCTGCTTCGATATTCTCCCTACATTAAAAAAACATCAAATCTTCATATATTATTAATTAATTTTGAGTTATGAATCTTCTTCTTCGTCTGATAGGTTTTATGAAAAGCTTGTAGGGAAGGTTTTATATTTAAATATTTATAGATAAAAATACTATAAAATTAAAATGTAAATTTGTGAAAAAAAACATAAGAGATGTGGATCCACTACACGCAAAGAAAAAACATGGTTACGGTAACCATAATCTAAGAGCAACATGTTATGGTTGAATTATATGGTTATATTAAAACCATATTATTTTAAACCGTAATATTTATATTGTTGTCATTGGAACATATTATTGTCTTACATAAAATTAACATTGTAAAATACAACCATAATTATGTTCATAATATGAACATAGTATATTATAATGAGAAACATGTAAATGTTATATGTGACAACGTATTAATGAATATATTTATTAAATAACAAAAAACTAATACATGAATATTTTCATTTAGACTTACATACATATTTTGACATCTTCTGCTTATCTTTTCAATATGTTTGATATTTTTAATTTAGAACTTTCATTTATAATAAAAAACAAATTTATTTGTTGACAAGAGAGTGCATATTTAATGTTTTTACGGTTTTAGATGAACCAATAGCTTACACACATATTTCTGAACTGAAAAAAGGCCAAAACCAAAATATGTATTTTTAAAACCAAACATTATTTGTTTATTTTTAGTCATACTAAACATACTAGGATTAATAATAATACATTATGGTTATAAATGTAATTTTATTTTTAATAATAAAAAAAATTTGGTTGCGATTAAATTTTGAAATGGTTCAAATGCTTTTTGGTGCATATAACCATTGAATGATTAACTATTAACAAAAATTATTTCTCGTGACCAAAGAATTGTTCAAAATAACTTTAACTTGTTCACAGCAAACATGCATTGTTAGAGAGAACATAGTGTGGTTGCCGTGATCATTAATAACCATGCGTGTAGTAACGAAAAGCTACGAGAACGAAGGATTTGTCAAAAATAAAAATCGAATATCTTTTAAACCATTAAAGATAATGCTCGACTTCAACTTAAAAAAAAGGCCAAGCTTGAGGCCATATTATTTGTTTTTAACATTTGGTTATCCATTGGATATCATTATCAGGGACTAAAAATAAAAGAAGAAATACATTACATACAAAATACCTAGTTGTAACCATTGAGCACTTTGAGCGGACTTATCATGAGTAACAATTGTACATGAAAAAATACGTCACAGTTTTCTCATTAAATATTGTTCTGATTAGACTATTTATTTATCTTGTTTATAATATGTCTATAGCTAAATTTTCAATTATGTGTGGAACAAAATATCGGCCAAATCGAACTCGGCGGCACACCTCCATCCGATGCTTCAAATGCTCCGATGAATCTGAGGAATCTCCGATGACGCTTGAGGTTCTACGCCGTAATATGCCGAATTATCTCATCCTTTAGATCTTGAATTGTTACTGGCTTATCGACGTATACCTTTTCTTTCAAATAACCCCAAAGAAAGAAGTCCAATGCTGTCAAATCACATGATCTTGGCTGCCAATTGACATCGCCAGCACGTGAGATAACACTGCCATTGAATTTGTCGCGCAAATGAGCTATTGTTACATTAGCTGTGTGGCAAGTGGCACCGTCCTGTTAAAACGACATATCGTCCACATCCATATCTTCTATTTCGGATCATAAAAAGTTCGTTGTCATTTCACGGTATCGAACACCATTCACAGTAACTGTGTGACTCGACGCCAGCCCATGAACCCCGCCAAACAGTCACTCTTTGTGGGTGTATAGGTATTTCGACAATCATTCTTGGATTATCATTCGCCCAAATACGGCAATGCTGCTTATTGACGAATCCACTGAGGTGAAAATGTGCCTCATCACTGAAGATGATTTTCTTCGAAAACTAATCATCCAACGTTGCCATTTCTTCCCACCATTCTGACTATTGACGACGTTTGCTATGACCAAAAGGTTTTAGTTCTTGAGTCAAATGCACCTTGTAAGTGTGTGAATGCAAGTTTTTATCCATAATTTTCATCAACGACGCGTGTGAGAGATGCATTTGTTGGGCACGACGACGAGTTGAAGTAGACAGCCACACTATCGCCAACAGCAACAATATTTTCTGAAGTACGAGCTGTACGAGCATACGCTGGTGTTTTCACATCTCCTACATACCCGTTTTGCTTGGACTATTAAATTGACCAAAAAAATCACGAAGTGCACGATATGCATTTTAATTTGAACGCCCATTTTCATAATATGACTGAATAACTTTACCACGTTGCTCTATTGTGTATCTTTCCATGGTTTAAATTGAGTTAGTCTGAAATTGCGAAATGTCAAATTAAATTCAGAAAAAAGCTTGACGTTGTGTGGTTCGTATTCAACATCGGCCCTTAAAATTTAACCAGCCGTTATTACTAGCTGTTCGCACACACGTGCGAACTGTGTCCTGACAATATTTTGTTCGATTTTACTTTGAAAGTAATCCACGCCAACTTTTAAGACTCTTGCGTATTTGCTTTATATAATGGGTAAAATTCTAAAATATATAAAATTCTAAAAATTCTAAAAATTTATGTAAAGCTCTGTAAAAGACAGATAGGAAATGAGTTACTCAATATTTTAAGACAGCGCCATCTGTATAATTTAAGCAATGTTGCCATTGCTTAAAATATACTGCTTTCGTACTTTCACTGCTTTTTCTCGACTTTGTCTTGGAAATGCGTTACGTTTACGATACCTTATATTTAAATCAGAATACTAAGGTACTTCCACACAAAATTTTGTTAAAATCGACCCAGTAGTTTTTACGTGATGCGAACACGAAGGGAAAGTCAGACAGGAAGTGAGTTACTGTTTTGTTATATGTATAGATAATAATCTTTAGAAATGTACATTAAATCAATAAACGCAATGAAGGAATTATGTAGTATAATTTTGAACTGAATAGTAGTATATCATTGAGGAAATTAGACATACGACTATACCATTTTTTTTAGTTAGTTTTACGTCTAGAGGTTTATCTGCCACTTTGATATAAAATCATATTTATTGATGTTATCATACTAACTTTTATTGTGGGAATTATTTTCTTCCAACCTATTTCCCACTTTTATGCTCCTTGATATCTTTCATTTCTTATATCTAGTGTGAGATTTTCTTTTTCAATGCGTTTTTTTACTAAAAATTTGTTATAAATCCTTCCAAACAAAGAAAATGCCATTAGTGGAACGTTCGAGGATATGGGTTACTAACATATTTATTTTTTCTTTCTTACATTCTCTTTTTAAATTTTTTTCCTTTCACTAATTCCAATTTTAAGCTTACTCAATCTTCTGAGTTTTTGTTTTGTATTTTTTTTTTATTTGATTGTTGATTGTTGTTAATTTCCTTCTTCATATTTGATGTTGCCTAAATTGGATTAAGCTGCTGTGAACTTGTCTTTAATAAAGTTTAAGTTTTTATTAAAGCAATTTTGGTATACATTTTTTATTTCATAAGTAATAAAGTGGCAAATTAAAAAAAAGTATTTAAGACAAATCACAAGATATATGTATGTCAGAAAAGAAGGAACGAGAATGATTCGTTTTAACGAAATTTTGCCTGCACTTAAAACTATAATTAGTTATCTTTTTTTGATAATTTTTTAGAGAAAGCCTTAAAAATGTCTTCTAACGTAAAGACAGTGGAATTAAATCACTATACATTACCTCATTTTAAGGGGAATTTGGAGAGCTGGTATAACAAAAGTTCCAAGTATATTAAAGGAAATTGCCTTGTGCGAGCAAATTATGCGATTAAATGAAAAAAATTGTGTTTAGCAAGGAAACCCTAAATTACGATAAAAATTAAACACTTCTTTTAAAATAAAACTTTTTTCCTTAACAAAAATATTATTGGAAAAAACAGTCGATAGTGCAAAGGAAACAGAACTATTGATAGTACTATCGAGTGGGAACCAGTTCTATAGCCACATATCGGCGCCAATCTAAACAGTGTAACCAGGAGGAATATTCTTAATTAAACGAGTTCTGATGTGTATACATAAATGCTCCTTTTCCTTATTATTTTCTTCTCAGAGTTTGAGTTTTAAAACAAAAATATTCTATTGCAATTTAAAGGTGCATTGTAATTTAATCGTTAACTATTGCATGGCATGTACTTTTCACAGTCTTATTTTTTGCTGGGTTCTTGCACATCTGTCATTAAATAAACTGCATTTTTATTATTGAACTAGCAGTGCCCGCCACGACGTAGGCGTCCTGGCAATATTTTGCTCGATTTTGCTTTGAAAGTATTTCACACCAATTAAAAGGCTCTTACTTTTATAGTGCTTCATTTATAGTTTATGTATTTTCTTTATATAAAGGTAACCATTCCTGAATAAAATATCAAAAAATTCTAAAATTCAAAAAAATATTGTAAACCTCAGTAAAAGATGTTTAAAATATTTTAAAAACAATGTAATTCCATAAGTGAAAATACAAATTAAATTACAATTTTATACAACTGGCGCCATCTGTTGCGCAGTAGTTTTTAAAATATCCCACTTTGAAAAATAAAAAGGTAAGTCCTTTTTAAAAAATAACAGCGTTGAATAAAAACGTGCTGAAAATATCCCAGTTTTAAGCCGAAAAATGCAGTACCTTTAAACCGGAAATTGCATTTTCTCTGCTTTTTCTCCACTTTCTCTTGAAAAAGGATATTTTTGCAGAATACAGGTAACCTATATTGGGTCCAGAATATTAAGGTACCTCCTCACAAAATTTTGTTACAATCCATCCAATAGTTTTTACGTGATACGAACACAAACGAACAGCATATATAACATTTAGTTAGTTTTATGACAATTTTAAATATCAAAGTAAAGGGTTATAAAACCAAGCTTCTGTGTTATTTATTAATATTTTCACATCCTGCTACGCCGTTTTACTAAATAGCAAACAAACCATTAAATTAAAACTTTAAAGACCCCCTTAAATTAAGAAAACAATTATATTTAACTTGTTTTATTGTTTCCATTAAGGCGTAATAAAATATTTCTTCACGTATTGAAACTATGTACTAGAATGCATATTCTAAAGTTTAGCTTGCAAGTAACTTTAACTAAAAGTTTTCATGATATTAATTAACCAGAAATTAAAAACTCGAACAACCTAAACTAACAACGACAACGATCATGGAATATGTTGAGGCACTCAACCAACTACGAACAACAGCAAAAATAAAACTGTTTAAAAATACCTAGAAATTGTTACTTCTTACTTATATTTTTTAACCCACAATAATAATACTTAATGTAATTTCTGTTATGGGTCAATTTTCCATTTCTGCTGATTCTACACAGTTGCAGAAAATAAAACAAAAAAAAAATTGTTATGTTCATTTAAAAGTTGTCGTTTAATTTTTTAATAGCTGTGCCCGCCACGTCGTGGGCGTTCTGACAATTTTTGTTCGATTTTGCTTTGAAAGTATTCCACAACAATTGATTAAAATTAATTTTCAAGTGCTTTAGTTATGGTTTATTTCTTTACTTCGTATAAAGATACACATCCCTGACAAAATTCTTAAATTTATAAAAAATTATAAATTTAAAAAAATATTGTAATACCTGTAAAATATTTTAACAACAATGTAATTGTACACAGCAAAAATACAAATCAAATACAAATTGTATTCACCTGGCGCCATCTGTTGGGCAACAGTTTTTAAAATATCACACTTTCAAAAATAAAAAGTTTTAAACCGAAAATTTCAGTACCTTTAAATTTGAAATTGCGTTTTTTTTACTGTTTTCTCGAATTTCTCTTGGAAATAAGACTTTTTGCGGAAAAAACTGTCCTATATTGGGATCAAGATACTAGGGTACCTCCTCACAAAGTGTTGCTGAAATCCATCAATTACTTTTTACGTGATGCGAACGCAAAAGAAAAGCAGACAGACATGAGTTACTATTTTATTATAGATATATATGATATTTTTTTGTTATTGTCGCAAACAAGATTTTGTATGCTCTCACAACACTGGATACGAGTTTTAACTCACTTTTGACGTTCGCAGTAAAAATATGTTATACACACATTTTCAGATTTTCACTTATCCACACTAATATGTGCATGTGAATGTGTAATGTTTGTACGATGTTTAAAAGTGCTTGTAGTGCTATAAACATACAAGTAACTGAAAATCTATGACAAGAAATCATATAAAGGCTTCATGGTTACAAACCCTGTACATTACACTGCTCTGACTAACTTTACACACACAGCTATTTTCATTTAGACGTAAGTGTGTGTATTCGACATCATCATGAATGCTGGAAAAATTCGGTTTTAACCTAAGGGCAAATTAGCCAAGTGGAAGATAGCTTAAATGTTCATTAGGGTTCACATTTGTTTTTAATTTTTTCCTTTTTTTTTTCATATCGTACTTGCAGTATTAAGTGACTAAGATGGGATAAAGATTGCCAAGTATTTGCTGTGGCCGTTGAAATTATTTTCGTATGACATGTTGAAAGGTCGGATTTATATTTATGTTGATTAAAAATAATTTTATAAGTTTTACTTTAAGTGGCAAAAATTACTTCAAGTATTAAGACGTAAATAAAATTATTTTTAAATTTCCTTTAAATCAGATTTCTGGTATTTGATAGTAAATAACAACTACGATATTTTCATGGAGTCTCGTGTTAGACTCGACTGTACTGATTTTAAACTGTTGTCAAAATTCCTCCTCATATCAGTACCTCTCGTAATTGCTAATATTTGCCTGAAGTTAAACACATAGCATCCATATTTAGTATTGATTTGCCCGTGGCCCTAAGTCTAGTGCTAGCTAGAGTTCAACATTCACTCACAATGTGTGCTCGAGCTTTAGTCTCTTGCAGGCACAGTCTGCAAGAATCGGTTTCTTTGATTTCCATATTGGCCAGGTTATTCTTGCAATTTCCAAGACATGCCACTAACACAGTTACCTCCCCTAAGGTACCTTTCTAATAACAAACAACTTTATGAAGTTCTTGTCGAGGGCCTATTGCTTCAAAGGAACATTTAGAGATTAACCCGTCAACCTAATACGAATTATTATTGTCCATCTATTTGGGAATTCTCCCATGGCCTATAAATACCATCGCGGATTCGGATTCTTACAGTCCTGTTTAACTTTAATAAAAGCAAAATTCGTAAAATTTCGATAGGAGCAGGTAAGTCTGTATTGAAACTGAAGGCCGACATGTATTAAGAACTTGTTCGACTTAGTTTGACCAGCCTCTATAAGTACTCTCTAGATGACAGGGGTGCTATCCAACCGACGGACTAATCTAAAGCTAAATGTAAAGTTTATGCCTCAGATTGGTTATGTTGAACAGTTCAAAATAAAGCTCAAGCTTTGAAAATTTATACACTTAAAATCTATTTGATATTAACTTTTGAAATTTTTATTAGATTTTTATTTTGACCTTGACTTTGTTTTGTTTTTAGCGAAATTTGAAATAGCTAATATCATTAACTTTTTTAGACATACGAGGAATAGAAGGAATCTGAATAGAAAAAAAAAACATAATTTGATTCTTGCATAAGATTTTGCTCTTTTCTTTTTGCACAAATTTTTTTGTTACTTTGTTTTATTTTCCTTCTTTTGTCATATTTTTTAAAATAGTTAAAACAGTTTGACCGATTACATATAAAAAAGGTAAAAAAATCTTCGTATAAAGCACATAACCCATGGTATAATATAGAAAAGGGGAGTTAAAAGTCATTTCCTAAAAATCATTATGTAAAGTCGCTCGTGTTGGCTACTTACTATACACTTGCACGAGTATATAGCGTATACGCACAATTGTGTGTAACGTATACGTACACTTCAATTTAGGTACTATTTTTATAGACATGTTTTCTCAAGGAATCGGTTAAAAGGCTCAAATATATGAAGTGGTGGAAAAACTACAATAACCTATTAAAAAATCTTTAAATTTGAGTTTCGATTTTTTTTAATTTTTTTTTTTTTGTTAATTTGAATATTTATAAAAAATCAATTTTAAAACTAATTTGAAAATGTTGAAAATGAATAGGGAACACTAAAAACAAATCAAAGACAGAACAAACGTCTTAAAATTAAGACCGCGAAAATTAATTGGTCGATTATGGATGGCAACCGAACTTTAGTTGCGTTGTCAAAAGGCAATGCAACTTTAAAATAAATTAGTATTACGTAGGGAAACTTTTTTCAGTTGCCATAAAGTTATCGATAATGCTATTTTGACAGAGTAGAAACTGAAAATAAATGTATATAATCAAAAAATTTTAAAATTTTTTATAAATAAGCAAAAAACAAGTAATTAAAAGTAAATAAAAAAATAAAAATAAAAAGAATATTTTCAAAAGGCAACACGTAGATTAGTTTTCTTTTCGCATATGAAATGCTGAAAGATTGTATTTTTGTTACTTTTACCGTGTTGAAATCTACAATTTAAAGAAATTGAATGTATCTATGTGTATTATATAAATTTTCTTTTAAATGTATAAACTATTAAATATACAAAGTTGTATGAAAAATAAATCTATTTTTTAAGATTTACATTTTTTTGCATAACCTGTGAAAAAAAGTCAACAGCAACCACAAATTTTTGATTGCTAAGGCAACTGAAATTGACAATTTTTAGTTGCCAGTTGCCGTATGCAATAAAGTTTCCGCAAATGACAACGCAACTCAGGTTGGGTTGCTATCCATAATAGACCCATAAAATACAAACGTTTATAGAAAAACGATTATTTTGACGACATCATAGCTACCTGGCTATATGACCACCGTTGTGGCTGTGGCTAATTTCTATTTTTGTTTGCAACAATTTTATTTAACAGAAGAAAACATCACTTAATTAAAAATACAAATTCATTTCCAATCAAAAGATTTTGAGCAAATATGCATATTTGTTTTGATATTATAAAAGTGTTTTTTGGAAACGTATTTTTTTTTAAGAAATTTTGTATTTCTACAATATTTTCATAGTTTTAATGTATGTATGTAGCTGTCGTCTTCATAAATAAATATTTTGTTGAATTTAAGAAACAGTTATTTTATATTTGATAGTTTTGTAACGAAACCATTATGTTTTTATCTTCTCAAATTTACTATATTGAAGCATTTACAGACGCTTATGTATTTACATGTAAACAATACAGAATTTCGAGACGATTCATAGCTTCCATTGGTCGTGAGAAAGCGAGAAAAGCCAATGGAATTCTTCATTTACCTTTCACTGATTATATTATTAAATTGATCGTTGTAGAGACAAATCGTTGTGTTCTGGAGGAAACTAAATCACAACGTTTAGCACACATAATACATTACATCAGTATAATATTGTATACGTCAGTATATGTCAGTATATGTTAGTATATGTATAATTTAGAAAGTATACTGAAATATGGTTAAAGAATGCTCCCCTTCATGCTAATTCAGGAGTGTATGGCATCGAAACGATTTCGTGTAAAAAATACGTAGTGCATAAACATTTTGCTTCTAAATCATAAACCGGTCAGGCCCTTCGCATTTAAGTGGTAAAAATGGCTTTAAAAAGCTGTAAAAAAGATATCTGGCTTTATTAATCAATGACTCTTAAACTGAGAGTTTTTTTTTGTAGTTATATATACTTTTTTTCGTTATAAAGGGACAAATATTTTGTTCATAAAAACCTTTAACCAAATATAAACCGTTAGTGTTTTTTTTAGCGGTTCGATTGAAACTTAACTTTGAGTGCTTCTCATTCATTTCTGGAGGCTTGGTAATACGAACTCTCTTCATCATGAGATATAACGTTTTGCGCCCTTTTAATATTTGAAGAAAGGTGTTTTGAATGTCGGCCATTTTATGGCTTCTTGACCAAAAACTGACTCAGGCCTGTAAAATTATAAATAATTTTAATATTGAAAGTCTAGAAAGTGCGCAGTTCCATTATTTAAATAAATAAAAATAAAACTTAGTTTTTTACCGATTAATCGAAAAAATATTCGATTATTCGTTCAGATTTTATGTTGTTTTGAACGTGATTTAGTTAAAATAATATCGTAAATTCGTCTACTTTGTGAATAATGGACTAAAACGTGACTCTTTTTTACATTTTTCAAATCTCAATTTTTAATCCCCTGATAACCGAAAATGCGAAGGGAATTCAAACAAAAAATAATACTTTTGCAAATCCCATATATTTTATGGATGCTCTAATGACCAACCATTGTTTGCAATCCACTCTTGGCTGGACATTTTTCCTTGAAAAAATAAATGATTTCTAGGGAGGCCCTATGTGTATAATCTCAAATAGCCGTTATCACCAAAGATGGGCATTTCAAATGTTGCTGATGTTCTGTTCTATGGCGGCGATCTATTTTCTGTTTGGTTGAACAGAAAAGCAAAAAAAAATTTTTTTAAAAAAAAGTGCAAACATTTCAAGATATCATTTCTTCCAAATACGACACTGTGTTTATGCCGTAAGACTGACAAAAAAATTCCGGGACTACCGCCATCGAAAAAAATATTTTATTATTTTAAATTTTTTCGGTGTTATTTTTAAATAAAACTTTTATATAAAATAAATTTAATTTGAAACAAATAATTATATTATTGTTATTTTTGATAATGTAGCTTTATTATATTTCCATAAACTTTTCTTAGATTTTGGCAACCCTGTGTACTAATGTTAGTTTGTAACTGCAAACAAACGAGTCTGTGAAATTTTTCATTTTAATTTTGTAATTTTTGAAGTTTGCTTTAATACTTACTCAAACAAGGTGAGTTATGAGTAATATTCATTTGACATTGCGATAAAATCATTATTTAAAACAATATCACTATTAACTTAACTCGTTCAAAGGTGCCTCTTAAGGTTCATTATAAGTTCAATGAGATTTAAAACTTCAAAAAAAAAGCAAGTTAAAAAGGGTAACTGAACTAAAGGTTGAAACTTTTAGCATTATAATTAACTAGACCTTAATCTTCTAATGTAATTCAGCAAGAAGTTTGTGCAGAAACTCAATTTGAATCCTAATTTTAAAATTTATTAAGCTTTAAACTTATCACACTTGC
This sequence comes from Phasia obesa, assembly GCA_949628195.1. Taxonomy (NCBI): domain Eukaryota; kingdom Metazoa; phylum Arthropoda; class Insecta; order Diptera; family Tachinidae; genus Phasia; species Phasia obesa. The sequence continues at coordinate 81,262,484 of OX451218.1, forward strand.
CACGTAGTAATAATACTCTAAGCAAAATTTTGATTTTAAACCAAACGTTTATTGTTGCTTTTACTTCCGGTAATACACACCATGCAGTAGCAGTAGCCTGCAAGTTCAGATATCTATATACTTATTTGTAACTTTGTATGAAGCTATTTAAAACGATGTTAACAATGTTTAAATAGAAGACGTTCGTTCCCTGTGGTTCATATGTTAAAACTTTAAATTAAGTTAACTTAACTAGAATGAGATTAAATACTTAAGGAATTACACAAAGTTAAAGGAGTTGTACAAAACATAGATATTATGTTTAGTGTTTTCATAGGTGCTTTAATGCCAGTGTGGTTGGAAGCATAATTATTTAATATTTGAAGTCCACAGATACTTATTAAATTTTGAAATGGTGTTGTATAGAATGCTGTGGAAATATGATAAATAATTGAGCCAAAGAGATCTGAAAATCTTGCCAATTATTATTTATTGCAAATTTTAAAATTATTTCATAATTTCAATCGGTTTTAATAATAACTAATTTGTATTACAAAATATCGTGATTTATATTAGAAAATTATAATAAATGCGAATAGAATTCTAAATAGATTTTGGTAGAAAAAAGTTTTTGAATTAATGGACTAAGGCTCATTATTAAAACTTGTTAATAGCTAAAGTTAGGATTTTTTCGGAGAGATAATTAGTTTTTCGTTATAATAACGAGGATAATGCTCATTACTATAACTTTTCCTTAAAGTACGTTATAGTTAAATGTTGTTTTTAGCTTACTTATAATAGCAAAACACTATTTATTGCTCCAACAAAATCCTAACTTTAGCCTTTAGCAAGTTATAATAATGAGCCTTAGGCCCATTATTATAATTTGCCAATAGCTAAAGTTAGGATTTTTTCAGAGAGATAATTAGTCTTTCATTATATATTTATATTATTCGTTTCTCATGCAATTTAAATTCCGCTCTACAGTAATGAGGAAAACTTTTTAATGTCCAACTTTTTAGGTTAAATATAATTTAGAAGGTGGTCTGTCAGCTTTTTGTTAAGCAACACTATCTTCTTCGAATCATCTGGTTTGTCCACTAAAAATACCCAGAGTTTTTAGCGGGAGAAGAACCCGTAATAGACTGATGGTCGATCACATTATTAATCAGTTTATTGACCTTGTCCGCAATATTGACTACCAAACCTCTAAAGACCAAAATGAGTAGCCCTACGCTTAAACAATGTAATGAAATATTGGAAACTTATTTCCAAAGTAAGGTCATCGAACATGGCCAAAAATCATACTATCTGACGAGGCTCATTTACATAGAGCAGCAGCTTTGTCAACAAATAAAACTGCCACAGCAGGGAACCGAAAATTATCATATTTTTTCAAAAATCCAGTTGGAAACGAAATGGTTACGGACAGTTTATGGCTAAAATGAAAGACATGGACGTAATTAATCTTTTGTTTCAGGAGAATAATCAATACTTTGCGAACGACCCACACTCCTAAGGCTATCAAATTTTTCAAAATCAAAATTTTTTTTATTATTAAACTTGATAATGGAGAGTCCATGGTATTTATTAAAGTATCCTTTTAATCGGCTTTTAATTTTATGCGAGCAAATAATTAATCGAATGTTCAATTTCCATTTGCGTTGATTATTCGATTAAGTTTTTTAAATTACTCGAATGACTCAAAATTTGTATTCAATGAGAAAAGAAAACCATTCAAAATTGATAATAAGATATTTTATTAATGACCATTTGGATGTGAATTTTAAAAATGGGCTCGTTCATAAGACGTAACTGTTGCGCCATGGTTGAGTGTTTGTCTTAGAAACGGATTGTTGAGTTATTCCGCTCAGCTCAACAGTTTAGTTTATTTTCCGTCAACATTTTTTTAGCTACCTACAATCAACATGTTGCGCTTAGCCTAAACAGAAAATAAAAAAATAGTTGTGCCGTTTGTTCTCCATACTTTTTAGCTAAAGTAATTTAATTACTTAATGAGTTCTTCATTGTAAAGAGATGAAGAAAAATTAGACACCAGCAGAATGTAATGCATTTTGTGGATCACTACATCCGTCGCCTGCATTCCTCGTATCTACCTACAAGGTAGTTTCAATTATTTTTCTATCTTAACAAACTTATCAAATAAATAGAATATGAGAAATTTAAACTATTTTATATTATACTAGCTGTGCCCACCACTTCGACATCGTCCTTGCAATGATTTGTTCCTATATAAACCGTGTTACTTCCTTTAGAAAGCGATTATAGTAGATAAGACAGATGGTTAGTGTTATAGTAATGGTTCGCTTATGGCAACACTGCAATTGCACGTTGTGATTATTTTTAGAATAGTGTTGCAAGCGCCTCTGGTGTTATTTAGGCAAATTAGTTTAAAGGTAGAATAGCGAATTTATAATTATCTTACCGGCAAAGGCGTTCTTAGTTCCGCCTTAAACTATACTGCATATCAGTTTATGTATTTTTTACTTTATAAAAATATAACTGCGTACTTTCACTGCTTTATTTCGAGTTCAAATAAAATTAAAATTCATATAATTTAGTCGATTTAAATTATTTCTTTTGACCCTCTTTTATAGTTTTTCAATTGCTTGTCAGCTCTTTATTTTGAAGTATATTTATCGAGCTGTATCTGACGTATCTGTTGAGCTGAACGGTTGCCAACAGTTTCGTAGCTCTACAGTTACGTCTTATGAATGTGGCCAATGTTTATGAATTTATTTTTTCAGTTAGACAATTATTTTCATTTGATATTTTTATTTCTTTCTTCAATACCCAGACATAATATTGCATAAATAATATGAACTAGATTGGCGCATCAGTAGTCTAGTAGGTAGTATTCTGGTCTAAGAATCTGGGAGTTTTGGGTTCGATTCCCAAAAAGTGTTTGACTTAGTATGCTCGATACTTAAGTTAGAATTTGTAATTGTACCGTGACATCAGAACAAAAATATGAACTACTTTTTGAACATAATATTTTTCATGAAGTTAAAATATTAATTGTACATTTTTGCCTTCAAACACACTAAGGAGTAATCCTCCTAGTAAGAGGAATTCTGAAATATGCTTTTACTGAAGATTTGAATTATTTAGCAAGCAAATAGTAAAAATTTTCTTGTTCATAAACTAAATGTAAAAAGTCGAGAAAAAATCATATTCGATTTATGAAAAAAATTATTGGGTTATAGATATGTATTATTTTTTCTCTGTATATTTACTAAACACGCCTAGTTCGAAATTTTTCTTAAACGAAGAAATAAGAAGAAAAAAATCAGTAAAAAATTTAAAATATTAATAGAAATTAATTTTAATAAACTTTTCTTATTCGAACGATTAATCGACTTAAAATTCTACGATTAGTCTAGCGATGATTGATTGGAGTGGATACTTTAGTATTTATCTAACATTTTCTAAGTTTCGATATTGTTTTTTACTGCAATCCACCAAATATTGCCTTATATTATGTGCTAATCGAGTGATTTCACAATCGGCAATAGAGGCCGATATTGCTAGATTTGCCCAATAAAATGCAACTCTGGTGCGGCAATCGTGTGACTGGCCAATAAGCAATCATGTGGCAATAGAAATATTTATTGTGTTCTTGTGCGGCAATAGACTTTACCAATAATTGGCAATTTACACGTAAATAATTTGTTTTTAACGTGCTCATATTTTTTGGAAGTACAAATAAATTTATTTTATATTATAAATAACAGCCGGTATAAATAGGGACATTGCGTTTGGTAGCGAAAAAAACCGAAAGACTATTACCGAAAGCTAGAAAGCGAAGTGAAGCAGCTAAGCGTTCACGAGCTGGTATAGCCATGCCCATCCTGTTTACGAATATGTATATGGTAAGACCAATTCCATTAAATGTTTCGTCATTCATTTGAATAAAATTTCTAAATTCGAATAAATTATTTTTAAACTTCAGCTGGTTACCTCTTTCTCTAAATTCTTTTAAGTTCTTCTCATAAGCACTATGAGTTGCTCTTTTTGTTAGCCAGTATCTAACCCATATAGTTCTTTTTTTAATTTTCTTATGATATACGTACAAAGATGAAGCATTTTTGTCGTTTTAAAGAACAAACCATTATGCACTAAACAAAACACAATTTTACAAGTTCGCTCAACAGCTGATTCTCATTATTAAAATATACAACCGTGTGACAGGGCTTCGGCAATTATTGTCCATTTGCGGCAATAAAATTTTTATACAATGGGGCAATCATGCGAATGAAGAGAATATGACAACTTTATTATTGTGCGGCAATTTTGCGTTAAGTAACGGTCGTTTTTGCATCACGGCTATTCATTTGTTACGTTCCAAGAAACTAGTTCCAAATATCAAATAACAAATATGCCAAATGTACGAAAGTGCTGGCCAATCGTATAAAGCAAACATCTAGTGAGATGATCTTCACTGAGAGCTATGACAACACCAATAAACTTAATTTCAGACACTGCTAGTCTAAATAATATAACTAATAAAACTCTTCAACTACACAAGACAATCGTATACACACGATATAACAATCAATTTCATAAGAACGTGGCTTGATAATAATGTCCACACATCGAAAGCGTTCACCAACAGTAACAAATAAATAGCCGTCATCAGTGGCTGGTCTTCAGCGAAAGGTATGACAACAGTGTTTAACTAACTGGTGGAATAAAACCTAATACCAAAAATATTTATATTAATAAGATAATATCTGATAATTTTTTTTTGTAAAGCAAAAAAAAAACTACAAAATTTTTCAAAATTCAAGATTTTCAAATATTTAAGAGGAATGGAGAAGATTTAAAATTGAATTAGTGTCTGCGACTTTTCTAAAAGTATTTTTAACATTATTCTTGAATTAAAATCCTTCTTTAGTAAACACATATAATTCATATAATCTTTTAAACATTAAGCACACACTTTTCTCTCCCTATAGTTGCAATGAATTTTATCTCTCAAATGTATTTTTTCAGAGATGTCACATGTGTACCTTTAATTGTCTTTGTTTCACACTTATATGAAGACAATTAAACCGAAAAACAGCCTTTATAACGATAACGAATTTATGTACTTAAAGTTTTAAGGTATATGTGTGCATAACACATATAATCAAGTACACTTATACACTTATCATGTGTTTGTGTGTGTGTGAGAACGTGGGACTAAAGCATTAAATAGTTGTATTACGTGCTTACATAAATCCATTAGTGGCATTTAATTACATTTTGCTGAAATTGTCAACACCGATCAAGGAGCAAAACAGAAACAAGGGTCTTAACAACAAAGGCGAGTAGTAAAAATGCACTCACACAGGCACAGAAATCAAGGCACATTAATAGTTTTTGAAAGTAAAAAAAAAAATCACTATTTACCTATATTTCTCAGACAAATTAAAAATGAAATTGAAAAAAAGCTTTTTTATAGATAAAATAGTTAAGAGCGTGAGTATAAGGATTCATTGGAAAGGTTAAAAATCTCTTATACAGTACAAGTTAAACTTTCTCCCAGAAATAGCAAGAGAAAATTTGAAAATTTATTCTCTGCTTATTTTCACATTTTCTCCTGCTATTTCGTTCTCTATTTTGCTCAAAGATTTCTAAATACCGCCAAATTAAGTTTTTTGTTTGTTTACATGTTTTGTTGTTGGCTTTTATTTTTTTGTTAACATTTGCATTCTTTCTTTAAAGCTTTTTCAGCTATCAATTGCTTTCTATAAAAAAAGGAAACAAATAAAAACAACATTCACTTTGAAAACAAACACTGTGTCAGTATAAAATAAACAAATTAAAGGAATTTTCACAGCATTTCACACACAATCACACGTATAAAGTTTCACTTATACACATGAACGTAATAAAAAACAGTTGCACGTAAGTTGTGGATATTTCATGGCTTGTTACCTTTCTCAGAAAGGTTTGTGTGTTTTTAACAAGGATTTTGTTATGGTTGAATATTGTTAGTTTTTACATTTGTACTGATTTAGAAAAAAAAAGATTTTTTTTTCTTTGTGGCACTTGCTTTTTTTTGTGATACATAATTTAAGAGTCTATTTGTTTTGAATTTGATATAAAAACTAGTTATCATTGATATTTTTGGTAGCATACACTCATGCTTGTATTGTAAATACGATAATAATTTTTTTATTTTATTGATATTTTCTACAGTCAGAGAAAAATCGTTATTGTCACAAAAACCAAATTATGTTCCCTGTAACAATATACATAGTTAGCTTACAATTTACGAACTACACTACGAAACTAATAGTGAAATAAAAACGGAAATACGCTACGCAAACAACGAACATCCTAATAAACAATGTCTAGAAATCAAGAGATTACAATTATTACATTATGACTTTGATCTTCATAAGAAAATTGAAGAAGCTGCATCGACATACTAGGTGATATACAAGGACTATCTAAATTAAAAACTATTTAACATTTAAATTATACATACAGATGAAATTAAAAGCCAAGCTTAAGTTCGTTTTATTATCTCCAAAAAAAGTAATTTAAATTACAAAATAGGTGATTAATATTAAAAAAAAAAAATGTGAAAATTTAATTTTAGACACCAGTCATCAGCAATTCTTTGTATCTTTCAACTTTGGGTAATGTTTTTTTTTATTTATTTAAATATATCGGGTGTTTAAATTTTTAGGGCAAGTTTTTTTCTGCATTTAATATGACATTTCTCAATTTCAGACTAACTCAATTTGAACCATGGAAATATACATATTCGAGCGATAGTCAGAATGGTGGCAAGAAATAGCAACAGTGGATGATCAATTTTCGAAGAAAATCACCTTCAGTGATGAGGCACATTATCACCTCAGTGGATTCGTCAATAACCATAATTACCGCATTTGGGCGTATGATAATCCAAGAGTGATTGTCGAAAAACTAATGCACCTACAAAAAGTGACTGTTTGGTGCGGTTTATGGGCTGGCGGCATCATATGGACGTATTTTTTCCAAAATGAGGCCGGTCAGGTGTTCGCTATCGTAAGATGATAACGAACTGTTTATAGCCCGAATTGGAAGATATGGATGTGGACGATATGTGGTTTTAACAGGACGGTGCCACTTGCCACATAGCTAATGAAACAATGGCTCTTTTGTGCGACAAATTCAATGGCCGTGTTATTTCACGTGGTGGCGATGTCAATTGGCCGCCAAGATCATGTGACTTGACGCCGTTGGACTTCTTTCTTTGGGCTTATTTGTAAGGTGTACGTCGATAAGCCAGCAACAATTCAAGAACTAAAAGTTGAAATATTTCGGCACATTAACGGCATAGAACCTCAATTATGCCTCAGCGTCATTGAAAATTTTAAGCATCAGATGGAGGTGTGCCGCCGAGGTCGCTTCCATTTGGCCGATATTTTGTTCCATAAGGCAGATTCAATCCTGCTACCAATCAGTACAAATGGGTCGAGAAATGTTGAGAAGTGTTTCGAAAAAGAATTTGTGAAGGGTTTAAAGGAGGCCCAGATGGTCCAATGTGATAAGCATCCGATAAAAATTGTATCATAATTTTTCTTTTTAATATGGACAAATTGTTTGCTCTTCTCGTGCAGGCATGTTTTGACTTTATCATACGTTGTTTTGCTGCTGTTTTTACTTTATCATACGTAGAAATAGGTAAAGTATAGTAATCGTGAAAATGAATCGATAACAGGATTTCAAAGGATTTATACGTTTTGAGGTCTCCTGAATCCTTTTTACCTATTTCCGCGATGATGTCTGTGAGTCGATGTGTAAGTCACCTTTTTTGTGGAGTCTCTACAGGTCATACGGTTTGACATAATGGGTGATTTTTTTGAGGTTAGGATTTTCATGCATTAGTATTTGACAGATCACGTGAGATTTCAGACATGGTGCCAAAGAGAAAGATGCTCAGTATGCTTTGACATTTCATCATGAATAGACTTACTAACGAGCAACGCTTGCAAATCATTGAATTTTATTACCAAAATCAGTGTTCGGTTCGAAATGTTCAAATGTGACAAATTTTGTTCAGCGATGAGGCTCATTTCTGGTTGAATGGCTACGTAAATAAGCAAAATTGCCGCATTTGGAGTGAAGAGCAACCAGAAGCCGTTCAAGAACTGCCCATGCATCCCGAAAAATGCACTGTTTGGTGTGGTTTGTACGCTGGTGGAATCATTGGACCGTATTTTTTCAAAGATGCTGTTGGACGCAACGTTACGGTGAATGGCGATCGCTATTGTTCGATGCTAACAAACTTTTTGTTGCCAAAAATGGAACAACTGAACTTGGTTGACATGTGGTTTCAACAAGATGGCGCTACATGCCACACAGCTCGCGATTCTATGGCCATTTTGAGGGAAAACTTCGGAGAACAATTCATCTCAAGAAATGGACCGGTAAGTTGGCCACCAAGATCATGCGATTTGACGCCTTTAGACTATTTTTTGTGGGGCTACGTCAAGTCTAAAGTCTACAGAAATAAGCCAGCAACTATTCCAGCTTTGGAAGACAACATTTCCGAAGAAATTCGGGCTATTCCGGCCGAAATGCTCGAAAAAGTTGCCCAAAATTGGACTTTCCGAATGGACCACCTAAGACGCAGCCGCGGTCAACATTTAAATGAAATTATCTTCAAAAAGTAAATGTCATGGACCAATCTAACGTTTCAAATAAAGAACCGATGATATTTTGCAAATTTTATGCGTTTTTTTTTTTTAAAAAAGTTCTCAAGCTCTTAAAAAATCACTCATACTGAATAAAATTCAGTATGCGCCTTTGGTATGGTGATGAAGAGCTGTATTGGTATAATCGGAAAGGAGCTATAGGTATGACATATTAACAAAATTTTATAAGTTTTGCAAAAATTACGCTAATACATATTTTTTTAATAATATGTTACGAGTAATGAGGGTTAATATAATATTAATCGCAGTTAAATTATATGTTACAGGAAATTATTTAAGAACATTTTTCAAAAATCTCTTCATGGTTTCTCATAGCTTTCTGTGTAATCTTATTTTTATAGATTTTTTTAATTTTATCATAGACTGCTGTAATCAATACAAATTCTGCAAAATTGAACATATTTGGTTTTGACAGGCATAATTAAATTTATTTCTGCTTCTGAAGGGAAACTATAAAAATTGTCGGATATCACTGCTACTTATTTACAGGTCAATGCGATTAATCGTGAGAAAAAAGAAAAGAAAAATTATAATCATGCGTTGTGCTTATAATTTACAACAGGTTTCAACACGTTTCCACCCATAAAGAAATAATGGCACCATAAAGCATTTATCACTTTGAAATTCATACTTTCATTTATTTTATACATTTTGACATAATCGCTTAAATGGAATTTCCTCCTGTTGCACATAAAATTGAAATATAGGAAAATTGCAGAAGCAAAACAACAATCACCAACAGAAAGAAATGCAAAGAATTCGATCGAAGCTGTTAAAGTGAAAACAGCACAGCACAAAATGAAATATTTAAAATCACAGATTAACTAACAGCTCAAAATGTTGAAAGGAAAAACTAATTTCCGTCATCGATTAACTTATTTCAAATAATGCTAAAGGTGGTTTTCTAAAAAAAGAAGAAAAAATAACTGCGAAATAAAATGAATATAGAAAAAATACAGAAAAGATTCTGTGAAAACAAACGCTGAAGAAAATGAAAATGTGCAGAAAATATAAAAAAACTCAACAGAGCAAATGCCCTGGAAACTATTTCAGCAACGCTACACTTTTGCAATTTAACCATCGACTGACTGACTGACGGCAATGGTTTTTATAAAAAATGCAATACTTAAGACTTTTTTTTATAAAAAAATATAAAAATATAAATTTCAGCGAGTATTTATCAGGCATTTAAAATTAATATCCGTTCGTCTGCTGTTTTAAATTAAAAAAAAAAAATGAAATAAAATACGTAATAACGAAAAATACTAAATTAAAAAAGGATTAAATTGCACATAACGAATCTTGCACTGTCGCACAGAAATGTGAAGGAAAGCATGCTTTTTTTAAATGTCCTGTTCAACTTATAATTGTATGTATGTCTGTATTTACGTATTACACATGTGGTAACCCAGCAAACAAAAAGTGTAACCTTTGAAATAAAAGGGTATATTCATTTAATATTAAGCACAATTCCAAAATCTTTTTCAAAGGCAGGCATAAGTTTAATTTTAATGGTCAAACGCACATTAATGTTCATTTCAGAAAATATTTATAAAATTGTTTTTGTTAAAGCCTAGTACTCTGTTCGAATTTGTGAAAAATGTAGAGCAACATTTATTATTTCACAAGGAAAATTTGACATTTAAAATGTGGTGTCTATCTCGCGATTTAGAAGTATTTTCCGATTTTATGGCTTTTAATATACCACATTGTTTTACAAAATTTTCCACAAAAATTTTGCAAAAAATCCCACGTGAAATAATGTCTATTTGTTTTATTTCACTGCTTTGATAAAATGAACCAGAAACTTTTCAATGTGTTTCCACAGTAAAACCCGAGTACTACTTCTGCAATATTTTTTCATGCAAATTTCATACATATTGTTGACTCTTTACATAAATTACAATAAGTCCTATAAGAAAAAACTCATTAGTCATGCTTTAAAGAAATAGAAGACAGCGGCTACGCAGCTAAAGTAAAACAAATTTCGTTGGCTACAATTTTCGCCTTAATGATATTGAAGACGGCAGCTACATCGTAAACTCTGACATTGTTGTAGAAATACCTATTTTGCTTTTATAAAATTAAATAAGTTTTTAAAAAAATAATAAATACTTCCTCCAAAACATTTTTTTGTATGTAAAGGGTGATCCATTTCGAGGTGCTTTTTTTTTGACAGATCACGTGTGAGTCGTGTCATGCTGTCATGTTATTTTTGTTTAGTATTGTTTAACATTTCATAATGGAAAGACTTACGCCTGAATCGCTTCGCTCTATGGGCTCTTGAAAAGTTGCAAGAAGATCCGAAGTGTTCAAATTTGTATAGCGATTAGGCCCATTTCTGGCTCAATGGGTATTTAAATAAACAAAATTGCCGCATTTGGGACGAAAAGCAACCTGAAGAGATTCAAGAGTTGTCACTTCATCCAGAAAAAACAACGGTTTGGTGTGGCTTGTGGGCCGGTGGAATCATCGGTCCACATTTCTTTAAAAATTATGCCGGTGCGAACGTATCCGTCAATGGCGACCGTTGTCGTGCCATGATAAACGACTAATTGATGCCTGAAATTGAAGCTCGTGATCTCGGCGACATTTGGTTTCAGCAAGACGGCGCCACTTCCCACACATCGCATCAATCAATAGATTTATTGAGAGAACATTTTGTTGAGCACATACTTTCACGTTTTGGGGCGGTCGATTGGCCACCAAGATCGTGTGATATCAAACGAAGACAGCAACCTGCAAGGTTGGCAGGGTTTTTCTGCATAGAAGTAGCCAATGGACACGGTAAACAGAATCAGTTGAAAGACACATGGGGGATAAATATGAGGAAACTTTTTTGAAGGATTTTTTTGCTTTAGGTGACCATTCTAACTCAATATATGTAGATTGCAGGAAGGTCCTAAATTACAACAAAAAAAAATCAATAAAATAAAAAAAAAAATATTTACAAAAACTTTACAAAACAACAGATGTCGCACACAAAAATAAAAATTAGCCTAAGTTAACTACAGCTACAATAGTAGTCATGTAGCCATGTAGCTACGTTGGGATCAGGATACTTAGGTACCTCATCATAAAATTTTGTTAAAATCCTAGTAGTTTTTATGTGATAGGACCGCAAAAGAAAAGCAAACAGAGAGACAAACGGAAATGAGTTACTTTTTTATTAATGTATAGATTAATCAAACGTTAAATTAAGTTATTAAAAAATAGTAGATTTCTAAATAGATAATAAATTTATTTACAATTATCAATAAATTAAATTTAAATTAGTTACAGACAGAGAATTAATTTTAAAAGAAATAATTGTTATTCTATATAAATAAAATCAAATTTTGAATTTAATAAAATAGATAATATTTAATACTGAATATTTAAATTTAATTAGTCGAACTTTACTTATTAACATGCAAATAAATTTTTGAAATTAGGCTTAAGTTCATTATATTCTCTCTAAGCTGAAATAATTTTAATCACAAATTAAGTGATAAATTTTAAAGCAAAGAAATTAGAAAATTTTATTTTTGAGGCAACCATAAACCAGAATTAGCATATGACTGAATTATATGGTTGTAGACGAACTATTTTAGTATTAACATCATAATATTGTTATGATGTTATAATGTTATAATAAAGGGTGTTTTTTATAGAGGTATAGAACATTAAGTTGGCATTACTTTTCAAGATGGCGACCCATTTAACAGCTGTCAAGTGATTTATTCTCAGTTTGGTTTGGCAATTCATCATGAATAGACTCACGCCTGAACAACGCTTGCAAATAGTGCGAGAACGAGATTACCGTTGTTCCCGATTTTCATAAGCGAATTTTGTTTAGCGATGATGCGCACTTCTGGTTGAATGGCTACGTCAACAAACAAAAATGCCGCATTTGGAGTGAAGGTAATCCTCAAGTGTATGTCGAAACACCGTTACATCCAGAAAAACTGACTCTTTGGTGCGCTTTATGGGCTGGTGGAATCATTGGTCCGTACTTTTGCAAAAACGATGGTGGCCAGAACGTTGCAGTCAACGGTGATCGGTATACAGCCATGATTAATAACTTTTTCATTCCTGAATTGCATAACCATGATGTCCAGGAGATGTGGTTTCAACAAGACGGCGCAACATGTCACATAGCTCGTGCCACAATAGATTTATTGAAGGACACATTTGGTCACCGCCTAATTTCACGTTTTAGACCTGTGAATTGGTCTCCAAGATCTTGTGATTTAACACCGCTAGTCTACTTTCTGTGAGGCTATGCAAAGTCATTGGTCTATGCGGATAAGCCACAAACGCTTGAACATTTGGAAGACAACATTCGCCGTGTTATTGCCGATATACGGCCACAAATGTTGAAAAAAGTCATCGAAAATTGGACGTCCAGATTGAACTACATCCGCGCCAGCCGTGGCGGTTATATGCCAGAAACAATATTTAAAATGTAATGCCACAAGATTATCTTTCGGAAAAATAAAATTCCTGTCAATCGAATAATCCATCGTTGTTTTATTGCAACTTAAAATTCTATACCTCTATAAAAACACCCTTTATAAATAATATTATATTTTATTAAATATAATATTTATATGAATTTTATTTAAACTAGTTTTGAATTAAATAACTCTTGCAAAAAAAAACCGACTACAAAACAAATATATGTGCATCAATTCTAAACTAAAAATTTAAAAGGAAGTAATCTGTAAGAAATAGTACTCAATTCAAATACTTCTATACTTGTTGCTCTAACTGACAAGTAATATACGTTCTGTATATTCAAATGTCTATCCATAACGACAAATTACGTCAGATAATAGGACACCCTTTATTTTTTTACAGTTAGTATTACTGGCACAGTAATAAAAAGTAACGGTTCCAAAGATATGGCCATATAGCTTAAACAATATCACCTAGGGGACACCCTTTAATGTAAAATTTTAAATTAAACCCCTGAATTTAAAGGACAGATTCTTTGCTAATTTCAAATGTCTGTCTAAAACGGTTCAAAAGTTTGGCCATATGCATCAATTTACATCAACTATTGAGACACCCTTTAAATTTTTAAATATTTATAAATGTTATTATACGGGACATAGAAGTGGAGATTGTGTCTAATTTTCAAGAGTTTGTCTATAACAGTTCAAAAGATAGGGCTAGATAGGTTAAATTATATCAATTATGGGGACACCCTTTAGTTTCCAAATTTAAATTATATATTTGATGTTATAAAGGACTTAGATATACAGGTTCTTTGTAAATTTCAACCGACTCTCTGTTACGGTTAAAAAGTTTGGCAATATACATCAAATTACATCAACTATTGGGACACCCTTTAACTTGTAATTATAAATATTTAATTTCTGATTATAAATATTTGACATTCTGTCCAATTTTCAAGTGATTGTCTACATTGGTTCAAATGGTTCATATATTTAAATTGACGTCACATATGGGGACACCCTTTAATTTTTAAGTTTATTTTTTTATTAATTTCTGTTATTGGCACCTATAGTGATATGCAGTTTTTTAAAATTTTAATTGGGTGCCCTTTACGGTTCATAATACACGTAAAAAACACGTATGTTGTATGGGGATACCCTTTAATTTTCAAAATTCTGAACTTATTTTAAAATGGGACCAATCTGTAAGCATTTCCTTTTGAATAAAGAAAAAATTTTTAAAATCGGTTCAGAAATGACTGAGTTCTGCGGGAACAAACATAAAAAAAAGCAACATTCAGTCAGACGAATTGATAACCTCCTTCTTTTTTTGAAGTCGGTTAAAAATTAATAATTTTAGGCTTAAGTTCTTTATTATAAAGAGATAAAGAAAAATTAGATATCAAATCAAAGCAGAATGTATTTTCTAGACAACTACGTTCGTCATCAGTACTCTTCATATCGATCTACCCTGTAGTTTCAATTGTTATTAATTTTCTATTTATACAAACTTATCAAAGAAATAGAATATGAGAAATTTTAATTTTACATTATATTTCATAGGAGATAGAGCTTTTTGAAATTGTTTTACACTTGTAAACTCTATTTTCTTTTTATATTATACTACCAAGTAAACATTTTTCTTTATTTTTATTCTCTATAATTAAGAACTTAAGCCTAAAATAATTAATTTATTAATTCAAAAATAGTTCAAATAACATTCATATAATTTCATAGAGCGGGCACGGCTTTGACATTGTTAACTTCAACACTATTGAGTTAAAACATATGAAATCAACCGAAAATATTAATATTTCTGACCTCATCACCTTTAAATTTGATAAGATTTTGTACACATGATCTATGGATCGGCACAATAATATTGGCCAACCTTCCAACTTTCAGAATTATGGCCATTCCAATTTGGCAAAACAATAAAAATGCACTCAGATGCCTTAACACAATTTTTAATATCTCGAAAAGTATTCATTGTACATACGTTAATAATGAAGGGCTCATTTTACAGACAAAAACATTCGCCATTCAAAAAAAAATTTTTTTTTGAATTTTCGATTAACGATAATGTAAATAAAAAAAGGACTAAAATTTCCAAAGGATATATCTCCAAAATCAATATTTTTAAAAATCTCAAAAAAATGCATGTTAATTCTTATTATGTTTTGTACAAGTCTGCCAAATTTCAATGTGGAGTCTTCATTACAACATGGGTTATTAAGAAAAAAGCAGGCGAAGGTTTATGTATTTCATGAAATGTACCAAAATACAAAAAGGTGACAAACTACAATAAGAACAAATCAAATGTAACGGAACTTTTTCGAATTTTCTTTGCCTAAACTCTTTTCCTCCATTGCTAAACCTTTAATAAAAAGTACAACTTAATGTATTATCATTATTAAACAGTTTATTGCAGCATATTTATTATTTCTGAAGGATTCCAATTACAAAATCTGCATCTGCCGAGTAACGCTTGACTTTAATTTTTTTTATCTACAGGTTCAATAGAATGCAGCTTTTGAGTTCCAGGAATAGTACGCAAATCTTTAAAACGAATTTGAAGGAACCGTGCTTCTTCTTCGTGGTCTTTTAGAGTTAAAAACTCGAAATTACAGTTCAAAAGATTTTGCAGGCACCATTCATATAATTCATATACATAATTGTTTTGGAGTAGTTATTTGACCTTGTAATGGACGCTGTAAGCCAGCTCGACGTGCCTCTCTCTTTACGGTACCTCCAAGACCGTCACTTGGGCCTTTTCTATGGCTTGTTGTAAAAAAATGCCACTCAGCATTACATCCAAAATCTTGCATATGATAACATAAATTGATAAAGTTCTTTTTATTTTTAAACTGGGCATCACTACCGTCTCAAAAATACGTGATTTTCTTCGGGGTTGTTTTAAACTTTTTTCTCAAAAATAAATTCAGGTGGCGATGGAATAGGTGAACAGCTACAGAATCGTGTACAAGACAATCAGATATTGTTATGAAGTTTGTATGTTGTGTTTTTCCATCTGATTTAAAATAAATAGCAATTGGGTATAATGTGGCCTGGGAGGTGTTCCAGTGAAATCCCTGGACTGCATCCTGAATAGTAAAAGAAGCATTTTCTGAAAAATCGCAAACTGCTATATACTCATTTTCTTCCAAATTTGATTTTCTTTCGCTCAGATATGCTGCCTGCTGTTTTGCAATAAATGAATGAGGTAGTAGAATTTCAAGCTTTTCACATAGGGAATCCACAAAAACATCAGCTTGGCTAATCGTGGTCTCCAAATTATCCCTATATACACTTACCCATTATTTATATTGTAACCGATAATTATTCATAACTTTATTATTATTTACTTTTCCAACACTTTAACTTTATTATTAATTACCTTTCCAACACTGTCAATATTTATGTATTGTAGATGACAATGTTTTGATTGACTAATAAGCAAACAGCTTCTAAAAAGGAATTTAACGAAACTGGTTATTGACCAATCAGAACAGATCTTCTAAACTTTAATCCAATTCAGGTTCTTATTTATATTTCTAGTTAAGAATACATTACTGACAAAGAAGACGCGAAAACAAAAGGACGTTTTTGTTAAATAGAGAATTTATATTAAATAAAAGTATTATAAAATAAAAAAATATCAAGTTTATAATATGTTATTTCATTAAAATCATTTTGCTCTCGTAATTGATTTAGTTTTGCTTTTAAATTTTCAATTCCTGGACACTTGTTACATTTACGTAGGTGACACTTTGAAGAAGATGGAATGCATGTCATTTGTTTCAAACAATCTTTGTAACATTCAAGCTTATAATTCGGAACACCAGCAGTTATTTTTTTTAAATTTATAGCATCAACCATCAGCTTCACATTTTGATGTTTTGTACAAACACACACGTTATGAGATCCACTCGCATTTGCTAGAATTATATTCTTCGGACGAAGTTGGCAAAACTTGGAAATACCTATTTTTATTCCATAATGTCGTTCCTTGAATAAGGCGTACATTTGTCTTAAGTTTCCAAGCAAAAGTCTTTTATTTTTCCTCACTTTAGTACCATTTTCAAAAACAGACACGAAATCTTTCTGTCCGGGCATACACCTGCTGACGTCATCGGTTTCATAAAAGGATGTTACTAAACTGCTTGTCACTGGCGAAATTAGACTTAGGCGTACTCATCACACCCTTTGTTTCAACCAAATGCTAAACTTTTCGCGCGATATAGTTTGTAACCAGAAATTCTTCCTCAATTTTATGTATTGTCCAGCTTTTTGGTAAAATTGTTAGCAGTTGGATTTTCTCACTATTTTTTGTTAATGTTTTAAACTTTTCTTTTAATTGTTCTATTATTTCAGATTGTGGGCACATATGCGAAGTTGATTGTGCTGAACGGTGGAAAATTTTGTCTTGAATCGAATCAGTTATTTTCCTGCATTTTGCATCTCTGTACCGTTTTTGATGTAACTTCTGCTTTTTTATCGGAGATTGTTCCAGATACGGTAAAGATTGGTTTAATTTTGAAATAGCAACTTCTTCCATGCCTAACGCAATGTCATCGAAAGTATCTACATTTTCGTTAATGTCTGAAGCTTCTTCCAAATTAGATTTATTAGATTTTTTCAGATGCGAAAATTTTATTCTACATGTCCCACAAATTTTATTTGAGATCGTAATGTTTTTATCCTTAGTATACTGTAGCATCCATTCTTGGACTTGTCTTAAACTTTTATTGCACCCAGTGTGACCGGATTTTTTAAAAGAATTACAGCAAAATGTTGAATTGAATGGCATATTTTTTATTTAAATACCGAATGAATTGTGCACGACTTTTTTGTATTCTTTCAATTTTATTATCAAAACATAAACCTTCGCCTGCTTTTTTCTTAATAATAACTCGTGTTGTAGTGAAGACTCCACATTAAAATTTGGCAGACTTGTACAAAACATAATAAGAATTAACATGAAGTTTTTGAGATTTTTAAAAATATTGATTTTCGAGATATATCCTTTGGAAATTTTAGTCCTTTTTTTATTTACATTATCGTTGATCGAAAATTCCAAAAAAAAATTTTTTTTGAATGGCGCATGTTTTTGTCTGTAAAATGAGCCCTTCATTATTAACGTATGTACAATGAATACTTTTCGAGATATTAAAAATTGTGTTAAGGCATCTGAGTGCATTTTTATTGTTTTGCCAAATTGAAATGGCCATAATTCTGAAAGGCTACATGTTCGAAAGTTGGCCAATATTATTGTGACGATCCATAGATCATGTGTACAAAATCTTATCAAATTTGGAGGTGATGAGGTCATATATTTTAACTCAATAGTCATATGTTTTAACTCAATAGTGTTGAAGTTAACAATGTCAAAGCCGTGCCCGCTCTATGAAATTATATGAATGTTATTTGAACTATTTTTGAATTAATAAATTAATTATTTTAGGCTTAAGTTCTTAATTATAAAGAGAATAAAAATAAAGAAAAATGTTTACTTGGTAGTATAATATAAAAAGAAAATAGAGTTTACAAGTGTAAAACAATTTCAAAAAGCTCTATCTCCTATGAAATATAATGTAAAATTAAAATTTCTCATATTCTATTTCTTTGATAAGTTTGTATAAATAGAAAATTAATAACAATTGAAACTACAGGGTAGATCGATATGAAGAGTACTGATGACGAACGTAGTTGTCTAGAAAATACATTCTGCTTTGCTTTGGTATCCAATTTTTCTTTATCTCTTTATAATAAAGAACTTAAGCCTAAAATAATTAATTTATTAATTCAAAAATAGTTCAAATAAATAAATATAATATTGTAAAATATAAAATTCTATTATGAAATAAATTAAATAAATATAGTGAGATTTATAAATATATAAGATATATAAATAAATGTATGGGTAATGTCATGTCAAATCAACCAAAAAAAAAAAAATGGTTTTAAACTTACCACTTCCAACTTTTTGGAAACTTTTGTTATTTATACTCCTAACTTGCTGAGGCCAAATATAATTTTAAAAAAATTCTATCTCTCGCAGGTTTTTAGCTATACAGTTATCAAAATAGGAAAATATCGCTTTTTTGCATATGCGCTCGAGGAATAAATATCTTTTTATTCCAGTTCTAAAAGCCCTAGGAAGTTAAATAATAGCTCATTTGAAAGGGGATTTCATACCCTTTAATTTGATATCAATCATTTTTCTTAAATTAAAAAAAAGTTTTATAAAAATCTTTGAGATAATGGTTTTTAATTTTTTTTTAAATTTATATGTGTTTTTTAATATAGCTTACTGAGTACATCATAGAAATTTCAGAGTGCGACCACGATGGGATCAGAAGTTATATTAAACAAACTTAATTTTGACTCATTATAAACTAAAAAAAATATAAATTTTTTCATAAATTGGGTAATAAAGGTATGAAATATTCCTTAAAACTAAAAAATATGTAATTTTTTAAACATAACTTCTGAAGCCATCATGGTCCCAGCACTCACTAAGCCAAATTAAAAACTATATATAAATTTTAAAGAAATTAAAAGACACTATCTCTCCAAGATTTTTTTAAAACTTTTTTTTAAATTTAAGAATTTTTTTTTTAATTTGTTTTTTTTTCATGATTGATATCAAATAAAAGCGCATATGCAAAAATGCGATTTTTTACCACTTTTATAACAGTATAGATAAAAAATTATAAGAAATTATGTTTGGATGCAGAGAGTCAAAGAATAAATATAAAAAAGGTTCAATAAAATTTAAGTAGTCAATTTGAGTGCCTTGTTGATTTGACGTGGAATTACCCATATATAAATATAGTGAGATATGGAAAATGATTCAATTCTTAATTTTTATTTTGTGGAAGAAACCCGTAAAATTAGATTATAATAATTTTTTGAAGTTTTTAATTTAATTTAAAAACTTCAAAAAACCATACATTATTTGTTTGTTTTTAATCATACTGTGGTTACATACGAGGAAACTTATCATAATTTTTTAATAATAAAATATTATGGTTATAAATACAATATTATTTTTAATTACTAATAAAATTTTGGTTGTGGTTTAAAAATTGTATAGTTTAAACCAACCATATTGAATTTTTTTGGTGTAGTATCCATTTATCTATCAAATAGTAATAACAACTTGTTTATCGTTACCATATTATTACAGATGAAATAGGATGGTTCTTGTGCCTACTATAACTATGCTTTTTCTCTGCGTGTATTTTCAAATTATTATCAGATTATGACTTCAAATCATTTTAAATTTGAGTTCGTGTTTGCTGGGGTACAATGAAGTTTTATACATGCACATAAATTGTAAAATCATTTGTGAAGGTGCACTATGGGTTATATTGGGTTTAAAGTTTACAGAAATATATTTAAAAAAACAAGGTCTGAATTGACTCTATTTGTTTGTTTTCAAGAAAATTGTATTTTTTGCTCAATCACTTTATCTTACGATTCTAAACCAAACGAGTTTAAACATGGCAACAATTCGAAACTTGAAACGTATGTCATGGCTTTATTAAGGTTTAGCATCTGGTAAAATCCAAAATTTAAATGGTAACCAGATATCTTAAGCTTTAAACCAGCTTATAGATTTTTTTTTTATAGTGACCAAATTTTTAATCATTATCATGTGATATACACATTGCCCCTAGGAAAGAAAACTCTGAAGAAAATGTTCAAATAGATATGTGTGCGTAAAGTTTTAAACATAAATTATCGAAGGAAAAATTAAAAAAATTATACATAAATATAAAATGTTATTAGTTCATATGGAAATCAAGTGATAGATAGTGCGTTTTTAACATTAATTGAATGAAGCATCCTTATCTAATAAATATACTTGCAAATCAAATTTGAAAAAAAAAATATGACGAGCTATTCAAAATATATTTAAATAATAAAAATGGTTATATTGAATAAAAACTGATGTAATCTATACATATAATAAAACACTAATTCATTTCCTGTCTGTCTTTCTTTGTGTTCACATCACGTAAAAAACACTGGATGGATTTTAACAAAATTTTGCGAAGGTGTACCTTAGCAACCTAATTCCAATATAGGATATTGTTTTCGGCAAAAGTATTTTATTTCCAAGAGAAATTAGAGGAAAAGCAGTGAAAGTAAGCCTATTTTTTACCGCTTAAAGTATACAGTATACCTTTACTGCATACTTTAATGCATCTTTTATTTTTGAAAGCGGGACATTTTAGACACTGTTGCGCAACAGATGGTGCTGTTTTAAAATAATCACAAAATTAGTTGAAAGCGGGATATTTTAAACACGGTTGCGAAATAGATGGCGCTGTCTTAAAATAATCACAAAATTTGAATTAGTTGCTGCCAAATAGCCAATTGAATAACATTTGTATTTGATTTGTATTTTTACTTTGTGTAACTACATTGCTTTTAAAATATTTTAAACACCTTTTACAGAGCTTTACAATAATTTTTAGAATCCAGGGATAGGTACCTTTATATAAAGTAAATACGTAATTCTTAAAATTTGGTGTGGATTACTTTAAAAGCAAAATCGAACAAAATATTGTCAGGACGCACACAACGTGTGTGGGCATAGCTAGTATTTTATATTTGAGAAAATCTTCTCCTTTTTTTCTATACTCTTCCATAGTGTCATAGTTGCAAACATCTGTAGCTTACAACATTTTCTGAGTCAATCAGCTTGCAATTGGGAAACTTTGTTAAATTTGCCGCTAGCAAAAGCGGATATTTCGTTGATTTTGTTCAGTCGTTCGTTGTAACGTGAACGATATATTTACGTACTTTTGCTGCTCCCGCTTTGTAAGAGTATTTGTATATTTGCACGTACACATATGTGAGAGTTAGCTAGTGTGTGATTATTTGTGTTTATTAACAAAACTATTTGAGCACTTGGTTATTCAGAAATGATTCGACATACCAAACTTGCTCTATTCACACAAACTTATATATTAGTATGTTTATATATGTATGTGTGTGCATACGAAGTTTCCAAAAGAATGATTACGTTTAAATATTTTTTCCTACTAACCTGCTTAAGGCTACCAAAATACAAACTATAAACTCGAAAATGCGCTAGAAAATAGTAACTCGAACATTCGCATTCAAACACATGACCTTCCAAAGCTACTCTTAAAATAAAACAAACATTTATGGAAAATAATAAGAAAATGAAAAGAGCAGCTACAAAAAATGAAATAAACGGGAAAATATGAATTGCGGATGTTTCAGAAATGGAAATGATATTCGCGCTAATAGCATTGCGTTTTAGCTTTACGTTGACATTTCATTGGGTTCACATGTGATTTTTTCTTTTATTTTTTTTTAATATAAACTAGTTTTAGATATTTCTTTCCGTTCCTAATGTCGTTATTTTACCTTGTAATTAGAAAAACAAATTTCTTGCTTTTGACTTTCGTTAAAAAAATTTTAATTTATTGTATTTTGTACGTACTTAATTTTATAGTTTATTTAATGGAAATGAAAAGCTCAACATTAATGCAACGATAATTAAAAATAAAATGTATTATTAACAAAATAAATTATTACGTTTTGTAAAGAAATCAATAAAGTGGAAATTAACATTGACATAGAATATATTAATACTAGCAATGCCCGCCATGTCGCCAGTGCACAGAACAGAAACGTAAACACAAATTACAGTTACGAGTCTGAAATTTAGTAGCTGTCCCTACTAAAAAAATAGGTAAGCTAAAAACACACTCTTTGCAAAGAAAAAAAGATATTGCATATTTTGGACTGTAGATGTTGCCCTAAAAATTAAATGAATTTGTAATCAATATATGCTGACTTTAAATGTTTAAAAAAGTAAAATTCTCTATCCCTTGCGGTAAGAATAATCTAAAATGCTAACGGATGCGTCCACAGGTTGGTACGCCCAATAGATAAACTGGGTAACTGCGAATAAAAAAGCAGTAGCGAATAATTAAAGCGCTAATATGATGTAAATATATTATATATTATTTGCTTTACCTAATATGTTAAGCCTTATAAGTTAAAGCAAAAACTTATATGTTCAGCATTTGATGGAGGTGAGCAACAGTGTTCTCCTCTATGGAAACGAGATATGGGGCGAAAAAATGAACGTGAAAAAAGGAGCGAAGGCGTTTTTGGGCTTGCAAAGGACAGCTGCACTACGGGTAACATCTTCGTATCGTAAGGTTTCCGCAAGCCCTATACTAGTGATAGCAGGAATGACCCCAATAGAAGGGTATTGGAATGGTTATCAAAACAAGCCAACGACATATACCCAGGAGAGGAGCTAATTAGTTAGGAATTTCTTAAGCGTTAGCTTCATAGGTAGAACACCGATACAAGAGGAAGGTGGACTGCAAGAAAGACAAGTGGTAAATAGACGAAACGGAAATGTTAATTACTATTTGATCCAAATGTTGTGAGATCATGGATATTTCCTTCACAGAATGAATAAATTGAACACGATTGCCTTAATAAGAACGAAGACGTGACGGATGATTCACATCATACTTTCGTTCCCGCCGGTCAGAAAATCGGCAAGAACTAGCGAGCATCACGGGACATTAACTGTCAATAGTATGATTTTTTTTCATATTATTTATTGTATCTTCAAAATATATAAAAAAGTGCTCAAATCTTACAGAGAACAAACAATGTCTAAATACTTAATGAAATAGAAAATAATTTATAAGATATTTCTATGGTTTTTTTTTTCAAGAAGGAAGTCTAATTAAAAAAAAAACATTTTTGAAAAATCAAGAATAAAACTTAGGATTTTTATTAGGTATTCAAAAAAGGGGTTTCTTCTTGATTATATTTTTTTTATAAAAACAAAAGAATTTTTTAAATAAAAAACTGCAGACAATTTAAAAACTTCCGCTTTTTAAAAGGATGTATATATTATAAAGCTTTTATTTCTTCTTTATTATTTATTCCTTTCTACCTTTTCTGTTTGTCCTGGCGGCTGCCTGACATTTTGCCTTCATATTATCTCTATTCTTACAAGGGATGGAGGAAGGTGATTAAAGCCACTTCATTTTTAAAACCCGAAAAGCCATGGTGAACATATTTTCGTCCTCTGCCAGGGATCGAACCTCGTGTGCCGCGTTTTGCAGGCGTGCACTTAACTACTACACCAAATGTATACTTTGTATTTTATGTTTTAACAAAAAGTTTTTAAATATGTTGATTTATATGAACGAAATAACATGAAAACTAATACATATAATCAAGAAGATATCCTAATTAAGAAAATTAAAAAGATGATTTACACATGATCAAATAGGAACCTAATGAAATCAATCAGGAAAAACTTTTCAAAAAAATCAATTAAGTCGCCTAATGATATTAATAAGAAATCCCTTTTTTTACAATTCAGAAGAAATCCTAATAGAATGAAAAAGTTTTTCTCTATGGATTGTTTTTTGTGTCAAAAATTAGTAAAAAATTGTGAATAAAAAGTTTTCTTATTTAATTTGATTTCTTAATTGATAAAATATAAAAGATTTAACACACGAAAATAATAAGAAAGAAAACTTCCCTTCTTTCTGCTTGAATACCCCTTAGCCTAACAACATTTCAGAGAGAAAAACTTTTTTTGATTCTAAAAAATAAAAGTAAAAAATTCAAATAATATGTACATACATATATACACATATCTGATGGGTAAATTTTAAGGGCCGATGTTGAATGTGATTCACTCCTAAACGTCAAGTTGTTTTCTGCATTTAATTAGACATTTCTTATTTTCAGACTAACTCCATTTTAACCATGGACATATACATAATCGAGCGTTGTACGACAAATTCAATGGCCGTGTTATCTCACGTGGTGGCGATGTCAATTGTCCGCCAAGATCATGTGATTAGACAACGTTGGATTTCTTTCTTTGGGGTTATTTGAAAGAAAAGGTGTACGTCGTTAAGCCAGCAAAAATTCAAGAGCTAAAGGATAAGATAATTCACCACATTAACAGCATAAAACCTCAATTATGACTCAACGTCATCGAAAATTTGGAGCATCGAATGGAGGATTTAGCCGATATTTTGTTCCATACATAATTGAACCATACCAATGTTATAAAAATAAAAAGAAATGGCAATAATTTTCTAAATAATTTGTGATAATCAACATAGGCCCTTAAAAATTAAAAACCCTTTTCTTAGGTCCAGCCAGTGCTAGACAATAGTATTGTAATAGTATCATAGCAGACGAAAATAACTGGCAAGCAGTTGCCAAATTTTGCGAAACAATCTTGCGTACCAAGAAAGTAGATCTAGACTCCGTAGAAAGAAAAATAAGGCAGCCGGAAATGCCGATTAGTTTAACTGCTGCAGGACGGAACAAAATCGTACGTCCCTATCATGCTAAAGAAGAGCGGCGCCTGGACGACATGACGGCGAACGACATGACGGTTTAAATCCGAGCAGGGAACCACCCCGAAGTAATGCGCAAACGGTTCCGGAGTAAATATCATTCCCAACAGCTGACTAGGGGGTTTTTAGTCGGTAATCCACACTCGTGGCAAGGCGACGACCATGCGTGTAGTGCTGAAATGCATTTTTACCTCCTTACAGCAAGAAAATATATTAAGCCTTAATGCCAAAGCAGAGGTATTGATTTCTAAGAAGGGAGATACAAATCTATATTAAAAATTGACAGTATTCCCAAAAAAAAAAAAAAAAAACTACACGATTGTCAAGTCTTGACCACAATATGCCTTTTTTTGTAAATAAAAAATTATTTTTCAATAAAATGTAATTTTCTCAAATAAATTTATTTGAAAAACTGCAATCCTTTTAAACGAATTTAAAATTATTGTTGTTCAAACATAAACACACTTTATCTTAAGTGAGTCTTTCTTTGTTTATTTTTTAATTTAGAACAAAATGTCTCATAATGTCTTTTCTACAACTTTACTGGCTGATGCAAAATTAAAGTGTATAACACGTATGCAATTGCAAATATTTTCTTAAAATTATTTATGCTCACTCATGTATTATTTTAAGTATAAATTTTCTTATGGCTTTAATTTTATCTTTAATTAAATATTTTGGACACGTCCAGGTGATTCCATTGTGCATCACAATAAAGTACATATTTAAAAAGCAAATAGCAAACAGTTTTGAACGACCAATTTATGTATTTGATATGAATTATGGAGGAAATAAATTTTATTAACAACAAAATTAAATAAATTGAAATAAAATATTTTCTATTCCGATATTGAATTACAGCACTAACGTTATGGGTCCATTTCCGACGCATTCGGTTTTTAATGATATTATGCAGCCGATTGGAAATTTAGGCTACCTTACTTTCGCTGAGTCCCGTGCTAACTTAAGCTCTTACTCTCGACTGGAGTGATTTCAGACTGTCGACGTTCTCCCTCACCACAGAGTGTCTTGTAATTGCTAGTATTCGCATCAACTTTTGAGATGTATGTTCTAAGCCTTATGCTATACAGTGTTGGACATTCACTACCATCTTAGGCTCCGCCAGGCAAGGCCTGCAAGTACCATCTTCCTTTTTGCTCAAGGTAATTTTTATTGTATCCAATCAACTGTCTAGTCTTTGCTTTATACCTCTTAATACATCTTGAGAGATATTTGTTTCCCTTTCTTGCGGCCAATAATAAGTAATTATAAAATTCCAGTAAAAGATAAAAGACGTCCACCCATCCAAAAAAAGAAAAGGAAAACTGTTATCTAGAGCTGGAGAGGTGTCTATCGACCTAACTTAGCCAGCCTCCTAGCAGAGAGGAGTGAGTCGAACTACGGATAGTAGACCCGGTTACTGCATTATATACACAATGGTATATAATCCAGTAACCTGCCAGCCGATGGCAAAATATTTAGGTTCTGGTGTTGAATCTAAATATAAAAAAAAATTTTTTGTAAAAATTGTCTAGAAAATATTTTCATAAAAGTTTTATTCAAAATGTTGTGTATAAATTTTATTGTAAATTTTTTGTAAAAATTTTATTGAAACGGTTTTGTAAAAATTTTATTAAAAATCTTATGAAAAATTTTATAGAAAATCTTTGTTAAAAATGTACTGAAAAAAGTTTTATTTATTTTTTTGTAAAAACTTTATATATAATATTTTAGACATTTTTTTGAATATTTTTTTATAAATTTTTTAAACTTTTTTTTAAATGATTTTAATTTTTTTTTTTTAATTTTTAATTTTTTGTAAAAATATTTTGGAATATTTGAAAAATTTTGTTGAAACTTTTTTGTAAAAATGTTTAAAATTTTTTTAAATTTTTAAAATTTTTTTTAATCCCCTGAGATCTATGTATATGCAGTCGAAGCGATCTACTGGTCGTGGTCTAATATCTATTTACAAAACAAAAATCATAAGAGATTCATTACAACCAAAGAAAAATAAAAACAACGAAAAAATATAGGCAGGTGTGGTTATTTGCCCACAGCCTCGAATGGAAGGGTCTGATATTGCTGAATTTCATTAGTGGAATTTTCGAAACTATGCCTGGCAGATCGGTGGGTTTAAATTTTCAGTATCTCTTGTGGTGCCTTGGCAAAATTTCAACTCGAACACAGACGGACAGACGGACACGGGGTCGGAAATGAATATTGTCAAAATTACACATGGAATGACAAACTTTTCCATCTGTAGCAAAGGGTTTTAAAAAATTATATCTATAAGTAAAAACCAAAATTTGAAAAAAAAAAAAACATAACATAACATAACATAACTATCGTGAAGGGTATATAAAATTCGGCATGGCCGAATATGGCACTTTTACTTGTTTAAATGTAAAACTATTTAACTTTAATTTATTTTTTTAAGTATATCATTGCATTGGCCATCAACATATTTTTAAGATCTTGTGTATCTGCTTTTGTTTTTATATACAAACAATACCAAAACCTACAAAGATTTGTGTTTAAACTGTTAGTGTAAGTGTTGAATTTAGATATTTTCTTAATTTCAATGTGATTTATTGTTACTAAAAAAGTATTCAGATTCTATCCCATCTCATTTCCATTAATTTCAATGTGATTTATTGTTACTAAAAAAGTATTCAGATTCTATCCCATCTCATTTCCATTAACTAAACAAAGTGTTAAATTTACTTTAACATCAAGAAAATTTTGAAAAGTTTTGTTGCATATGGAAAGCTTTGCACATACTCGTACATATTTAGCAGACAAATTTTAATTCGGAATATAAAACAAATATGGAACAATAACCCACTATTAGTAACTTTAAAAAAGCTTTTTTATTGTATTCTTAAACGCTACGAGTATAAAATATTTAAAGCTAATAAAAGCTAATATTAAAAAAAAAAGTTTCTAACGCTTTCTAGACATAACTACTAAAGTCTACTGATAACATTAAATTCAAATCACATTTTACATGAGCTTTTTTTACGTATTTTAGAAAAGTTCAACTTTTCACAGAAGCAATGACTCCTTAACTGCAATTTAAAATATATGCTAGACAAAAAAAAAAATTATTCTTTAAACAGTATCAATGTAAGATACAGCCTGTACTTGGTCTAAAGACTTACGGTCATAGTTAGAAAGAAATAATTGTCATATGAAAGGGAAGGATATATGGATATCTTTTCTACCGATACGATACCGAGAGCTTACCAATTATGTATTGAATGGTAAAATAACTAAAACACAAGATGAGTTATTTTTAGGGTTCAGTACCCAAAGGGTAAAAACGTAACCCTATTGTTTTCGCTACAATGTCTGTCGTCTGTCCGTCTGTCAGCGCCTTTTATATCTGCGACCGTAATAGGTAGAAGAAATTTTCAAAAAAGATGTATAACGGTTGCCACCTTAGCAACAAATACTAAAATTTATAGGGTGTTCCGATAGAGACGTGCGAGTTACATATACAAATTCAAATACACACACTTACATAAAAAATGACACTATTGATGAATTTATTGAAAATATAATAAGCACAAAATAAAATTAAAATAAAAATGTAACAGCAAACTCATTTCCGGTTAAGTACAGAAAACAAAATTATTTTTCGGTCGCAATTCCAAGAATTGCAACCGTTCAATATTAATATAAAATAATTAAGCAATAATGTCAATATTTAGAATAAGCAAGCAAAAATTGTAAAATGCATTTTAAGCCGAATTAACAAAAATTCATGTTAACAATAAGTTTAATAAATATTAAAGAAATTAAATAAAGTCAGTTGTTGAATATCCACAGTTGAGTTAAGTTATTTTTTTATTTTTTAAAAACTCTCCCAAGAACTCCCATTACAAAATTGGCGCAGTCGGTACTCCTTTTCTCTTTTATAGAAAGGAGCGTGAAACGAAATAAATAAATATTAGTGCAGTGACGACATACTTTAAATCGGTGTACGAACCACTAATTAATTAAATAAAAAAAAAAAAAAACAGCTATTTCCCATATTAGTGCAGTAACGACACACGGCAAATCGGTGTACGAACCACTAATTAATTAATTAAATAAAAAAACAGCTGTTTTCCATAATAGTGTAGTAACGACACACGGCAAATCGGTGTACGAACCACTATAGAAAAAAAAAAATATAAATAAATAAAATAACTATCTTGTGAAAGTGCAACAAACATCAGTAAAAGCCACAAAGGCAAAGTAAAAATCAAAAAGTCAAAATTCGACGAACAAGGCAGAGGAGATTCGACGAAAGAAGAATGGAGCAAATACAACAAGAAATAGCCAATGTGGATATCGTGGAGCAGCTTGCAAGAAGGGAGCAGCAGCTGGAGCAACTCAGACTCGCTTACGTTGAATTACAGCAAAGACAACAGCTGAATCATGAAATTCTGGACAGGACACTGAAAAATGTTAATCATCTTCCAGTATTCACAGGAGTTGGAGACGTAACGGTCAATTCATTTTTTAGCGGCGTGGAATACCTGATATCAACGCTACAAAACGAAGAACAGAAGAAAGAGGTAGTTAGAGCCATATACTATAAAACCATCCAAGGTGAAGCAAAAAATTCAATTATCAACATCCCCGAGCCGGATAACTGGAAACTTATTAAGGACACACTAAAGTTGAGGTACAAGCCGGACACAGAGCCCCACCAAATTTATAGAAGAATTTCCAATTTACGAGTTAATACAGTAAGTGAATTAATTGATAAGATTCAAAAAATTAAATATAAGACAGATGAATTAATAGTATATTATAATGGTGAATGTGGAATAGACTTAACAAATATAGATAGTTTGTTAGTAAATACTATCAAGGAAATAACACAAGGGACATTATTAGACAAGATTTATGAACAGAGAGAATTAAAAAATATTTTATACATTATGAACCAAAGACGATTTGAAGATACGTGCATAAGACCAGAATACAAGACATATTGGAAAGAAGAAAGACATAGAAACCAGTACCAAAATAAACAAAATATTGACAGGGCATATCATGGTAGGGAAGCAATTAATAAGCGACAATATCAGGATAGAAATAAATGGAACCCAAATTTTTATAGACATGAAGAACAGAACGGTTTTAATAAAAATAATAATAATATTAATAATAATTCTGGAAGATACAGAGTTCAAAATAATGTAAGAGATGACAAATTTTCAGGGCAATTTCAACAATTAGGGAACTCAAGACCAAATTCCAATCAAGTTCGTTGGAATCGTTATAAAAATAATCAACCAGAACCCATGGAAATTGACAATGTAGAAAGAAATTACAATAATCCTCAGGTGGCAGGACACCCTAATCACAGGTTTGGCCAAAATCGCTTAAACCTGGATAGGCAAAGCCCAGAAGGACCTGAAATTAATAATCCCGTTTTTTTTACGAGGCAGCCACAGAATGCCTGCCAAAGATAAAATTAAATATTGAAAATAGAGAATATGTAGCACTAATAGATACAGGTGCCAGTCTTAGTTTAGTTAATAAAGAAATAAATGATTTTAAAATATATAAATTGAAATACCCCATAACATTTAGTACAATCACGAATAAAGATAAAATAAATTATGAAATACACACAAAAAGCCCAGAGCAATTTAACTTACCTAACAATGCAAGGATTCGTTGGAAGATCACTCCATTAAGAGGAAGAACTTATGATTTCATCATAGGTATCGATATATTAAACTTTTTAAATGCACAAATAAATATAGAAAAAGGACAAATAACACTAAATGGAAAGGTATCATATTTTCTTAATAACCCATACAAATTTAATCAAATTTACACGCTTGAAGCTGGTGATCCTAAAGTTGAAAGACTTCAGTTAAATCATTTAAATCATGAAGAACGTAGAGAAATTATAAAATTATTAAACAGATATAGCGAATTATTGTTTAGAGAAGGAGATTTATTAACTAATACAACAGAAATTCAACATGAGATAAAAACCACTACACAGCAGCAAATTTATTCAAAACTATATAGATATCCACCTCAACACGAAGCGGAGGTAAGAAAACAGATCAGAGAAATGGAAGAGCAGGGTATAATTAGAAAAAGCCATTCAAGATATGCCAGCCCACTTATAGTCGTACCTAAGAAAACGGATAATTCAGGCGAAAAAAAGTATCGAATAGTGATAGACTATAGAAAGTTAAATGAAATAACTATAGACGACAAATATCCGTTACCCAACATAGATTCAATTCCAGATAAATTAGGTAGGGCGCAGTATTTTACCACATTAGACTTGGCAAAAGGTTATCATCAAATTTTAGTAAAAGAGGAGGATAGAGAAAAAACTGCCTTCGTAACCCCACATGGTTTGTATGAATTTTTAAGGATGCCATTTGGCCTTAAAAACGCGCCAGCCACATTCCAACGGCTGATGAATGAAATTTTAAGAGATTACATTAATAAAACCTGTGTAGTATACTTAGATGATATTTTGATCTTTAGCACTTCTTTAACTGAACATATTAAAGCAATAGGAGACATTTTCAAAATTCTCGAAAGCAAAAAATTGAAGATACAAATTGATAAATGCAACTTTCTGAAAAAGGAAACTGAATATTTAGGACACATTTTAACAAAGGATGGCATGAAACCAAACCCAAATAAAATTGCAATTATTCAAAATTTAGAATTACCACAAACCGAAAAACAGATAAAAAGTTTTTTGGGAATAACGGGTTATTATCGGAAATTCATTAAGGATTATGCGAAAGTAGCTCAACCTATAACAAAATATTTAAAGAAAGGCACAAAAATTAATGTGAAAGATCCAACATACATTGAAGCTTTCGAAAAGTTAAAAACTTTAATAAGTACACATCCTGTTTTACGTTATCCCGATTTCCATAAACAATTCACGTTGACGACGGATGCATCCAATTATGCGATTGGTGCAGTATTGTCGCAAGAAGGTCACCCAGTGTGCTACGCTTCAAGAACATTAAATAATCATGAGAAAAACTACTCTGCGACGGATAAAGAATTCCTAGCAATAATGTGGAGTGTAAATTATTTTAGGCCTTACATTTATGGTAAAAAATTTAAAATTCTTACGGATCACCAGCCAATCAAATATCTCCATGCCAAATACAAAGGAAAAGACATGTCGCCCAGGCACCAGCGATGGCTATTAAAATTAGGTGAATACCAGTTCGATATTGAATATCTAAAAGGGAAAGAGAACAAGGTAGCAGATTTTTTAAGCAGATTAGAAAATAGTGAGGACACTATTTCAGAAAAGGAGGGAGGTAAAGACTCTGATACTTTTTCAATTAATAATATGGAAGACAACATAACTATGGCAACAATACACTCAGCACAAGAAGACTTAGGTGATCATTTTTTTATAAAAGAAGAAATCGTGAATAAATACAAAACTCAAATAATTTTAACAAATAATAAAACAGAAGAATGTAAAGAAATACATGGGAAGAGAATTATTTTTATTGCAGAATGCGATTTTGAACAAATGGGAGATATCTTTAGAAGATATATTTCCAAAGGTAAAATAGGCATTTATTCAGAGTTATCAGAGCATAGCTATAATTTGGTGCAGCAAAAATTAATAAGTATGTATTCAGACGATAATCAAATTAAATTCATAAAATCTACCATGAGAGCAATGGACATTGAGACAGAAGTTGAAGCCATAAAACAAATTTCATTATATCATGTTAGAGAAAGTATACATTCAGGAATAATAGAAACTTATAACAACATTAAAAATAAAATATATTACCCAAAACTTATGGAACTAATTCAAATCGTAATAAACCAATGCGATCTCTGCCAACAAGTAAAATACGATAGACGACCGATTAAAAATAAATTTCAATTTACGGAAACACCCTCAGATAAAAACCAAATTATACACATTGATACGTATGTAATTAAAGGTAATCGTTTTTTAACAACAATAGATAAATTCTCAAAATTTGGGGCAGCTTACTCACAGCGATAGAAATCCTATTACAATAGTTGAACAATTGGAAGAACACTTTGCAAAAATTGGTAAACCAGATAAAATTATAGCTGATAACGAATTTAAAGCAGCACGAATTCAGGAATTCTTGAGCCAAGAAGGTATTCAACTGCATTTAACAAAACCCAATAGCCATACGGGTAATGCAGATATAGAAAGGATGCATAGTTCACTAGCAGAAAAATTTAGAATTTTATATCAAACAGACAAGGAACTTCCGATAAAACAATTAATCCAAAGAGCAATAAGAAATTATAACGATCGTTATCACGCAAGCACCCAATATACCCCGAATGAAGTTCAATATGGAAAAATAGAAAAAGAAAAAGTTAGGAAGAATCTAGAAAGTAACAAAAGAAAGGTCATACAAAGACTAAATAAAACCAGAGAAGAATACAAAGAAATTAGAGAAGAAGGATACATTAAGAATTATAAGGCAGTCAGACATAAAGAACAACCAAAATATAAGAAATCAAAACTAGAAAAAGTACATCCAAACAATATTAAAAGACCGTATAAATTCTCGGACACTAACAATGAAGACGATGACATTGATTTCGAACACTTGTCCCAACGTTTAAAAGGAATAAAAACAAAAACACTGTAGAAACTCAATCAACCCAGGAATTAAATATTACTTAAATTAAAATTTTCAGATAATAATTATGATACTGGTTCTGGCAACTTGGACGCAACCGGGTAATGGCACAATGACTATAACCGAACTAGTAGACCAAACAGGATTTGTTGACTTACAAATAAGAGACCAGGAAATAGTAAAGGACAGCGACCTAGTACTACACATAATTGACGTTAAACAAATAGAAAATATTATTAACGAAATGACGGACAACATTATATTAGCGAAAACAAGTAACAAGGACATATTACAAGCCGAATTATTAGAAGCAAGGAATAAATTACTAACTTTAATACCAACAGAAAAAAGACAAAAACGAGGACTTATAAATGCAATAGGTACTGTAGCCAAATGGACAATCGGAACAATGGACGATGAAGACAGACAAACGATACAAAAACATTTATCACAGACTGACAAGACACTAGACGAACAGGTGCATGTAAACAATCACTTTAATTACGCGATAAATCAAATAAGAAATATTGTAAAAGATGATAGGAAAGAAATTGAAAAAGGTATTAATACTATAAATAAAATTGTAGATGAAGAATATCAACAACACATGTACTTACAACAAATGACAAAAATTCAATTAATAAAAAGCAAAATAGAACAAATTCAAGACAATGTAGTTTCAGCCAAATACGGGTTAGTTCACCCAAATATTTTGACAAATCAAGAAATTGAAAAATATAATATTGACTTTAATAAATTAAAATATTTACAACTAGGAACAGCCACTTGTAATAATACTTATCTAATATTAAGCCTTAGAATACCAAAATTGTTCATACAAGTAAAAATAAGGAAAATAATACCATTACCAGATAAAAATCAAAAAGAAATAGAATCCAGAATAGAAGAAGTCTTCACATAAAAATAAAACTATGCAATTTGAAGAAAGTAAACATTTCAGACAATTAAAACCCAGTAACCATTGTATACTAACAAAAAACTGTAAACTAATAACAAACAGAGCATTAGAACTTATAGCACTGGATGAAAAAACAATCTTGGTTAAAAACGCAATAAAATTGTTTGTAAACACTACATGTAATAAAAATAATAATACTATTCTAAATGGAAATTATGTAATTCAATTTAACAATTGTTCTATAAAAATTAATGATTACTATTATTCTAATTTAGTTGAAAAATTTGAAGGAAATATTATGAGTTTGCGATACAACGATATAAAGAATTTTACAGAAAAACTTACGTTCGAACAATTAGATGAAAAAAATGAAATAAATTTTAAAAACATTTCTAATTTGAAAACCCATAATAAAGTAATATACGGATGTAACTTCTTTCTAATACTTACAATAATATTAATAATTATACTTTGGAGAACAAAGTTAAAATATATTAAAATAAATTTGAACAAAAGAATTCAGGAGAATTCGAATCTAAAGGGGGGAGAAGTTACATATACAAATTCAAATACACACACTTACATAAAAAATGACACTATTGATGAATTTATTGAAAATATAATAAGCACAAAATAAAATTAAAATAAAAATGTAACAGCAAACTCATTTCCGGTTAAGTACAGAAAACAAAATTATTTTTCGGTCGCAATTCCAAGAATTGCAACCGTTCAATATTAATATAAAATAATTAAGCAATAATGTCAATATTTAGAATAAGCAAGCAAAAATTGTAAAATGCATTTTAAGCCGAATTAACAAAAATTCATGTTAACAATAAGTTTAATAAATATTAAAGAAATTAAATAAAGTCAGTTGTTGAATATCCACAGTTGAGTTAAGTTATTTTTTTATTTTTTAAAAACTCTCCCAAGAACTCCCATTACAAAATTTGCGTATACATATGTGTTTATTTTTTGAACTAAATAAAAATTAGTTGGCTATATAAAAAAATCAACCTCAAATTAAAGGTTGTTCCG
Organism: Phasia obesa; assembly: GCA_949628195.1. Classification (NCBI taxonomy): domain Eukaryota; kingdom Metazoa; phylum Arthropoda; class Insecta; order Diptera; family Tachinidae; genus Phasia; species Phasia obesa. The sequence goes on from OX451218.1 coordinate 81,298,640, forward strand.
ATAGTGACGTGGTTTGCATGTATATGACCTAAATTTTGAACGATAATAGGTAGAGTCTTGAAATTTTCAGAGAAGGTGTTCTTGCATTTACAACAGATCTTTAGGAAATAACAGGTTTTATTGGTATCAATTATGTAATTAGCCACCATGTACTACCTACCAACTTTGAAAAGCTACTGGTCCACTGAAGCCGATACGGGTGTGTCACTATCAAAATTTGAGGAAATAAGAAGATATTTACATTTCTGTAACAATGACTCGCAACCATCAGCATACAAAATTAGATTACTGATGGACCACTTCAATGTGCAGTGGATGAATATAAGATAAAATTTAAAGGCCATAACATAATGAAACAATATATGCATAAAAAGCCAATAACCTATTAGTGGGCCTTGGCTGTGAAGTTTATTTCGATAATTTTTTTCAATTCACCCATGCTAGAATATAAACTAACTGTTTGCGGAAAAATATTCCTAAAAACTTACCAGGACCATGATCAGCAATTTTTCTAAAAGGAAGCACGCCCTGCCCTATACGTCTATGATATAAGAGCTGATTAGGATAAAAAGGACTTATTAAACCAACAATATATATGTGATATGTAATGTTCATTTATGTATATTTTACAGTGAACAGAAATTGTTTTGAAGATTAATAATCGTAAAATAACTAATAAAATCTTTTTAAACCATTAGATCTAATTGTTTTTTAATACATAAAAATACATATATTTGTCCCTAGTCGTTCTGGGATTTATCTTATCCCGGTTTCTTGCTTCTAAAGCTTCTTCACTCTCTCTACATGTATATAGAGCAAGAGCCCCCATGCAAACCCCTAAGGGTCTGTGAATACACACAATCTCAACGAGAATCACAAAGAGAACAAAACATGTAAAAATTTTAATATAGCAGTAGCATACCAGCTTTCAACAAGGTAGGTTTGTGTCACTTTGCTAAATATTTAGCAAACCAATGTATTTTCATTTTAACCACTTTTTTTGGTTGGGGGCCTTTGATATAGAGAGACATTTGGCTGACATATTTTTGCTGTATATTCCCTAAATCAAATTAAAACGACTTGAACGATTCGAAGTTACTTTTGTTCGAAACCAGTTATGCTTGAAGTAGTTTCAAAATCCCAAAAAAAAATATCTTGCAGGATTTTAATTGTTAGCGTTTTTGCCTTTACAAAGAGGGTAATCGGATATTAACTTTGTAGCCTTATGAATTCATTGATTCTTTCAGGAGCTTTTCTAGTTTCAGGCCACAGCCAAAAACAATTATCTCAAATTTCAATGTTAGAGTTGTTTAGTTCTGATGTATAATGGATTTATTTAAAAATGTAAAGGGTGATCCATTTCGAGGTACTTTTTCCGATAGCCTTTTTTTGACAGATCATGTGTGAGTCGTGTCATGCCATCATGTTATTTTTGTTTAGTATTGTTTGGCATTTCATAATGGAAAGACTTACGCCTGAATCGCTTCGCTCTATGGGTTCTTGAAAAGTTCCAAGAAAATCCGACGTTTTTGAGGCCCAAAGGGTATGTAAACATCCCGCATTGGGAGGAAGAGTAAGAGATACAAGAGCTGCCACTTCATCCAGAAAAAAACAACGATTTGGTGTGGTTTGAGGGCCGGTGGTCCATATTTCTTTAAAAATGATGCTGGTGCAAACGTAACCATCAATGGCGATCGTTATCGTGCCATGACAACCGACTATTTGATACTTGAAATAGAAGATCGTGATCTCGGCGGCATTTGATTTCAACAAGACGTCGTCACTTTCCACATATCGCATCAATCAATGGATTTATTGAGAGAACATTAGGTGAGCACATAATTTCACGTTTTGGGCCGGTCGATTGGCCACCTAGATCTTGTGATATCACACCGTTAGACTTTTTTCTGTGGGGATACATATGTAGAGTCTAAAGTTTATGCGGACAAAACCGCTTTGATTCAGGCCTTGGAGGACACATCACGCGTGTCATTCGCCAGTTACCAGTCGAAATGCTCTACAGTGGGTATTATAAGGAGTATATTTAAATAGTGACACACTTTAAATATAAAAAGATTTGTTTTACAATGTCTACTATTGGTTTAAAGTTTTTCTTATATTATCCTCAAAATTATGTCTCTTTCATAGGTTAAAATCTGTTCGCTTCGTTTTAATTTGCGACAACACGCCGTAATTCCCCTCAAACATAATTTATTTATTGAACAAATGTTTGAAATAAAAAACCTAAATTGAAAAAATTTATTTTATGTATCAATTTAAATAATTTTTATGAAGTTAAATTTATCAAAATTTCTTCTATTTTACAGTTCTTTTTTCGGTTTTATATAAACTGTTTTTTTTAGTAATTGGTATAAGTCCATTTTTTCATATATTTGAATCAATTTAAAAATATTGGTAAACTTTAATTAATTCGAGTGATGCTTTTTACAGTATACCCCTTTTAAATATTATTATGAAATAATAATTACTAAAATTATTTGAAAAGATAAACTTGTTTTTAGCTCCACGTGGACTTATAACACTTTCAAAAATAAAATATTACAAGAAATAAAAATTAAATTAATAAAAAAAATAAAAAAAAAATTTCTTAACCGCCGCTGTTCCAAGTTTCATCTCGGCTTGCTCTTTTGCTTCATTTTTCATTTTATTTTAAGTGTGATAGTGTGAAAACGAAATGTTATGTTACGTTAAATTTCTCATTTTAATTTATTTTTATTTCTTTGTTACAAAATCCACTGAAAATCTTAATATTCAGTATTTAGTGTAAACAAGGCTTTATAAATATCTGCAGTAGTGTGCACTGAAGTAGCAATGTGATTGCTACTGCAATCTGTAATAATTGCAATAAGAAAATTGTTTTAATTATAATTATTTGGAATGGACTTATTCCACTTTCAAAAGAAATACTTGTGCATAGTATTGTACAGCAAAACTGTTTTTGTTTATTTTATGTCAAAATAGAACTCTATTGAAATTGTGATTACAAAAATGGAGCTGTCTAAACCAGAGAACCAATCTTTCTGAAATTTTAACAGTTTGTTAGTAGGTATACAGTTGATAAAATAGGGTACTTATTTATATTCGACGTGGGCGTAGCACCTCCCATACTAAGTAATTATTTTCATCGTGCTGCTAGGTAACTGCAATAGGTAGCGGCTTGAAATTTTGTACCAGTAAACCCTATATTAACGTACATAGTTTAGAGAAAGGCAGACTGGATTGAAATAGTGGGCGTGGTACTTCTTATACAAAATGAAAAATTGTTATCCTGTATCTAGAGAACTGCAGTAGGTAGCACCTTGGAATTTCGCACCAGTAACCCCCATATTAACGTACATAGTCAAGCTAAACACCATGCAAGGTGAAAAATTATTATCGTGTTCCTGGCAATATACAATAGATAGAGCCTTGAAGCTTCGCCCGAGTAATACAGAATTAATTAGGACAGTGGGAGTGGTACCTCCCAATGAAAATAATAAATTATTATGCTGTATCTAGAGAACTGCAATAGGTAGCAGTAAGCATCTAAATACATGAAAAATTATTATCGTGTTCCTGGCAAACTACAATAGATAGCTCCTTTGCATGAGTAACCCCTGTGCATATGCATATAGTCTACAAAAATACAGAACGAATTCTCTTAAAACTTGGTGTGGATTATTTTCAAAGCCTACAATGTGGCGGGTAGTGTTAAATAAAATTATTACTACAAGCGAATTTCCCCTAAGATGGAAACAAACCAATACCTAAAGCAAACAATGTATACCGACCAATAGCATTTATTCCTTATTTATCAATCGTCTTTTAAAGAATCTTGCATTTTGAAATAACATCTTATCTTAATATGAATATATTTTATACTGAACGGCTATGTGGTTTTCGTTCTAACCAAAGTTAAAGAGAAATAGATGAAGACTATGGCTGACTTCCAAAATTTTAATTGCTTTGTATTCGATCAAAGTATTAACAACCACATATGTATATTCTTTTGGTTAAGAACATCAGCACAACTATTTGTAAAAGAAAAACAATAACCAGCTGATGAGGCCATCTTACCCTCCCTACCTATGAACATCATAAGGCTCAAAAACAAGATGTTCCCTTCCAAAAGACATATGTTCCATTATTTTATCTAACCCATTTTTTTAACAAACTCTATTTCATATTGAAAGAAACATACTAACTTAATATACATAAAACAAATATTTTTTTATAACCAACAAAACTCATCTTTTTATGAAGTTTGATGAAATAAAATTAATGAATTTATAAATTTTAGCAAGAAAATGAAAATTAAATAAATTATTTATGTTTTAATTACTTTAAGGACACTAAATTTATTAATATTCATAAAACTGAGTTAAAGTTACCACAAAAAAAAAACTACACACACATTAAAAAAAAACATTTCTTTGTTACTCACCCCTTTTCCGTACGATGAATCGAGCTCTCTTCACTTCAGGATCGGGTTCCAGGAAATAATTTCCTTACGAATGTCCATGTCTTAAACAATTAATATATGCAATCCTTTTTTTATGGTATTACAATTAAGATATTAAGTTAGAACCAATTAATGAAAAAAAACTGAATAAGTAAAAAATTAAAAAAAGGGTATGTATGCATATATAATATTACTGTGCTTCAAATAACCAAACCAATTCGGAAATCCGAGCTCAATTAATTCCTCAATAAGGAAATTGCATCAACCCAAAATATAGTCCAATGCTATAAAAATGGCGGTTCTTTCTTTCTTCCAACAACAATTAGAGGATGAGGCTTAAAGACAGGAAAATAAACTGCGGAATAAGGGAAACAAAACCAACCGCATCCAAAAAATATATTTAATAAATTTGTTGTGGAAAATTAGGAGTTTTTCCGGCTAAACAAAGACAAATACGTTAACAAATTTGCTATCCTCCTAACATTTTTTTTATGCTTATCAACTGTATCGCCTGCCGGAAACTTGGAAATTTGTTCAACAAATATATGTATACTGATTCTTATTAAGAATACAAAAAAAATTGTTTCTATGCACATACATATATGTATATTTTTTCCACGAACTCACAAATTTTAAAACTTTTAATTCAATTACCAACACACAATAAAAAGAACTGATACAATTTCCAAAATATATGAGTTTTCTTACACAAAAAAATTTTTTGATAAAAAAAAATTCAAATCTAACAAACATGAAATAAAATCTAAAACATCAAAGTATAAACTCAGCAAGCGTAAATTTCAATAAAAGAAAATTTAGAACTGTACAACAATAATAAAAATACATTTTGTATTTTTTTATATTTTTATTTTTTTTAGTAATATTTAGGTATATTATTGTATGTTTGCCGTCACAACTATTTAAGTGTGCTAATTTATCTTGACTAATATCCTTAATATTTCTGCAGTCTTACAAAAATATGACCTCTTACATTCCTTCATTTAAATTACTACCACAAAAAGTGCTGGATATTTTTTTGAGAGACTACGGTCGGACATTTTAATAGCACTAATAATACAAATCGAATCTGATATTAAAGTTTAATATCCGAATGGAAATTCTTGTTAATGCTTTTAGTCTGTGAAACAGCTCACCAATAAAAAAAAACGATGCTCGATTTAAGAAACTATCTATTGAATACTTTTCTTAAAATAAATGTTTTATAAAAATGTATTTTCATTTTCCCTATTTAAAAACAAATTTGTCCTACTTTATTTAACTATCACGTAATCTTGTGTTTTCTCGTGACATTAGTCTTGTTATACTTGATATCAAATAAATAACTAAATATGTATCGAATCATTAAAAGTGACAATTTTACCTTCAGAATCATATACACCCTGGGGGTGAATATTCAAACAGTAACTTCGCCAGCCATGCTTCGAGAAGCTTAAGATCAGAACGCAACATAATGTATGACAAAGCGTAGTTGAGTTGTCGAAAAACCTCAGAAATATTAAACAATTAACTACGATCGAAGTCTTTAAAATAAAAAGTCGTTTATTTAATGATAACTATTTTCTACTGGTATAACAGCAAAATCAAAAAACTGTTCAAAAAAATATTTACCAAAATATTTTGTGTCAAAATTTGCTATATTTGGATAGGACTGAAGGGAAAACAGTTACAACTTATGACACAATTTTTCTCATAATCGCATTTGCTATAGGTTGGCTTTAAAATAGTTTAAAAAATTTACTAATACCGAAGTAAATTTAATTTATATAAGAGGAAAAGCTGCTTCACCTTTTTGAAGAAAACCCTGATAAAACAATAGGTTTTACATTTTCCAATTCAGATACGAAATGAGCTATCAGGACAAGTACTTTTTTATTCTAAATTTTATCAAACATGCAACCGATATCATAAACTAACAATAATTTCACCTTTAAAAAAATTCTATCTTTAGGTCGGGCCAAAATTTAAAAAAATTGTATACGTCAATTTTCTCCCAAACTATTAGAGATTAACCATTTTTTTTTATATATATTCTCCAGAGCTATTCAATTTTAAAAAACTTAACATTTTAATTATAAATAAACTTTAGATGACATTTAAAAAAGATAATGCTTGAGATACCCAACTTTGGGGTATCACTTATCGTCATAACCATAAGCCCTCCTTAGCCCTAGGGTGCCGACGGCCTGCAGCTTTATTTTAAAACACCTCTATTTTGTCTCCCTCTGGAAATTTCATTTGGATATCTTTAGTGTTTAATGGACTACCGATTTATTTCCAAAATAAAATGTTTTTGAACCACTGTACGGGCGAATGAAAATCAATGCGAAAAAACATACATTTTTTCAAGATCTCTTTAGTAGTTGAAAAGCTTTCGAATTATTTGTATTTATAAATATTATAATTGTGATGGATAGTTGTATGTTTTTGTTACCACTATGACTTGATAATTGTATTTATTAAATACAAAAGAAAGAAAAAATACAAAGAAAAAACATGGTTATGGTATGGTCACAGGAATCACATTATATTCTCCGTAACAATGTATGGTATCAATTAACAAATTTTAGTTGTTTGTAACATTACTTTGGTCACGATAAACAAGTTTTGGTTATGATTTTATCATTAAATGGTTACTACATTCTAAAATTTCAATATGGTTGGTTTTTATTCTACAAATTTTGATAAACTTCAAACTACAACCAAAGTTTTATAAATATTCAAAAATAATATATTTAAATGTAACCAAAAATTGTTTGTTATTAATCATCGGGTTTGACAACAGAAAACAAAATATTTTCTTAAAAAAAAATAAAAATAGTAAAAAAAATTTATGTTTGGAAAATTGTATAGATACTCGTATGTAAATATTTAATTAATCTTTACAATATAAAGTAAGTATTAAATTTTGCTAATTTATGTATTAATGAAAACGACATGATAATTTCATTGATACAAAAATTAGCAAAATTGAAATCATTGTGATAATAATAAATATTCTTTTAGAAATGTCATCATGCTCAACGTTGGGCTGACAAAGACTACAGGAAGTCTCATTTGGATACAAGGCGCAATTCTAATCCTTTTGGTGGTGCTTCCCATATCAAAGTAATTGCACTTGAAAAATTCCGCTATTCATAAGTGTATTCGAGTCCAATTGCTAAAAACCCGAAAAATATTGAGGGCTTTGTACCCCTTGACTCTGGCTGGTCCTATGAACATTGAATAAAACGGTGAAATTTTAGTTCCGGGTTTGGTCGTAAGGGCCATGCCGTCGGTGATATTGCTTTCGTTGTTGGTATAGGAAAAAGAAGCCCCGTTCAAGTTCTTAAAAAATGTGAGTTTTATTTCAAATTTATAGTTATGTATGTATGTATGTACTCGTATATATAATAAAATATATAATAAAATGTATGTTTCAAAATAAATTAAAGAAAAAAATAAACAATTTTTTAAATGACATTTCATTTTTTTAACCATACTACAATATTTAATTTAACCATAATATTATAATGTTCATCAATAATATGGTATAACTACAACCATATAATTTAATCATAATATGTTGCTCTTAGTTTATGGTTACCTCAACCATATTTTTTCTTTGTGTGTACAATTAAAACTTTTAGTCTCCCTTAAATTATCGAGCATAGTAACAAAGACCTTCACTCGTTGTAGTGATATACCCTGACTCTTTGTTGGGAATCAAACCCACAACCGCTAAACTGATAGACAAACACACTACCAACAAGCTTACCGGGGCACTAATGAAGTTATATTCTGTTGTTTTTTTATTCTAAAACAATACTAAGAAATTTTGCTTCCCCTTATATTAATAAAAATCAAAAATAGTTGCTCCTTTCAGGAAACAGCACTCCATGTATTTGTTTAATCATTTTTTAAAATATTTTCCACTTGGGGGTAATATTACTTGATTTGTTAGAATACATTGGTATTTATTTTATGAATGCTGTTAAATTTAAGGTAAGCTATAATTTTTAAATTTTTGAGAAGTCATAAATAAATAAATGTTACCAGCTGGTATACAATTTATCATATTCTTTTGTCCTAAAACCCTTAGAATCCTCAATTCATTATAGCAAGATATTATATTTTATTTCTAGCACATAAGGTTGAAGTATTTGATATTACATTTGAAGTCTACAAATTGTATTACATTAGAAATATGTTAACTATATTAAGAGAACATAATTTTTTGTCGAATTTTAAAAGTCATGCGCAATTTAACTTCAATACACTTCTATTAATTTGATTCCTCTAAAGGCTGCTGTTAGTAGCTCTTGTGGATAGCTTATTTTATAGAATATTTTATAAAAATGTAAAAGGATATGGACAAATATCTATATCATCTGGTAGATATTCGAATTTAAGTTTGTAAGTTATATATTATATAGATAAACGCTAAACAAAGTTTCTCCCATATTTTACGACAGCAACAAGTACTTATTTGTATGCACAAATATTTTAACTCGTATTTTTACTCTCTGTTATTATACAAGCAATGTGCAGGCCAAACGTACACCATTAATTTAAAGTCCTTAAAAACCCGCTTTTCCATTTAATTTACAATTTTTTGGAGTAAAAAACTAATAATATTTGGATAATTAATTTGAATTAAAATTTAAAGATAAACTAGTAATTTTTATTATAAACCTCATCAGAGATGGAAATACTATGTAATGTTATTTTTGTATTACATATTTGCGTCCCCCTTAAATAAATATATTACGAAGTCTTACGAATATGAGAATAAATTTTGCTATTTCTATCTGTTCTCTTTCCATGTGTCCTTGCTCCATCTGCATAGGATTTGCCGATGATCACAGATAAGAAAAAAATATAAAATTAGACCGAAACATCGATAATTCAACAGAAGTTGGAAAGTTAAATAAAAAAGAAAATATACCAGACAATCGAAAAATTTCAAGAAATAACAAAAACTTTACCAAAAATATGTAATTTTACCAACAAAAGGAATTTTATATGAATTAGAAAAATTCCTTATATGTACAAATGTATAAACAAAAAGCTTTACTTGATATAGTTTTTTCTATTTTTAAATTATTTTTAATTTAATTATTTTTATGTTTAAGCTTGAGGTCGTTTATTATTTTTATTATCGATACTTTATGTAGCAGCATCAGAAGTAGCCAAATATCGATAATAAAAATAATAAAAGACCTCTGGCTTAATAATTTTTGCAAAAAAAAAACCGACTTCAAAACAGATAGAAGGGCACCAATTCTAAACTAAAAATGTAAGAAGTAATCTGTAAGAATTAGATTTAAACCAAATAAAAGATGCGCCAAAATTAGAGGGAAAAAAATTAAGACTTTTGAATGTCAAGCCTCTCCCTATTACTGTTCAAAAGTTAAGCTATTTTCACCAGTATCCGTCTTGTATGGGGACACCATTCAAGCCTCTGTCTATAACGGTTTCAAAGATAGGGGTACACAGATCTAATAACATCACCTATTCGGACACCCTTTAATTTACAATGTTAAATTAAAGACCTGTTGTTATAGAGGACTTGGCCACAGAGATTCTTCGTAAATTTCAACTATCTGTCTATAACGGTTAAAAAGTTTAACCAAATATATCAAATTACATGAACTATTGGGACACCCTTTACATTATAATTCCAAATATTTATACTTGTTATCATACCAAAGATAGTAGTGGACATTCTGCCTAATTTTCAAGTGTTTGTGTTTAACGGTTCAAAAGATAGGGTCATATAGATCAAATTACGTAATTTATGGGGACACTCTGTAATTTCTAACTTCAAATTGTATACTTGCTGTAGTGGACTTTGCAATACAGGTTCCTTGTAAATTTCAGCTGTCTGTCTCTAACAGTTCAAAAGTTTGGCCACATACATAGAATTACATTAACTATTGGGACACCCTTTTAGTTCCAAATTCAATATTTTATACTTTTTGTTATAGCTGACTTAGCACTACAGGTTCTTTGTAAATTTCAGCGGTCTGTGAACAACTATTCAAAAGTTTGGCCATATACATCAAATTAAATTAACTATTGGAGCACCCTTTAATTTAAAATTTTGAGTATTTATACATTTTATTATACTGGTCATAGTAGTCGGCATTCTGTCAAATTTTCAAGGTTTGGTCTATAACGGTTCAAAAGATAGACCCAAATAGGTCAAATTATGTCACTTATGGGGACACCCTTTAAATTTTAAATTTATTTTTTTATTAATTTCTGCTGTTGGGAGCTATAGCGGCACGCAATTTTTTAAAATTTTAATTTGCTGCCATTTACGGTTCTTAATACACGTAAAAAACATGTATGTTGTATGGGGACACCCTTTAATTTTTAATATAATGAACTGTTTTTAAAATAGGACCAACCTGAAAGCATAGCCTTTCAAATAAAGAAAAAAATTTTAATATCGGTTCAGAAATGGCTGAGTTCTGCGGTTACATACATAAAAAAAGCAACATTCAGACGAATAGATAACCTCCTTCTTTTTTGAAGTCGGTTAAAAATAGAAATAATTAAAAAAAGTATTTAACAATTACGCATAATTCCTTGTAAATTTATTAAACAAATATTTCATGAAAGAAACATAAAAAATTTATTTTTAAAAAAGTATAATAAATTGATTATTATATTAAAAAAAATGTTTTATATTTCTTTCATAAAATATTTATTTAATAAAGTTACAAGGAATTATGCGTAATTAGAAAGAAATAATGTTAAAAAAAACTTTTCACAAGGAAAGAAATCAAAAATTTACGTAATTAACTAAGTTGACCGAAAACACTGGTCTGCAAAACAAATTGCTCCCTTCACATAAATATGTGGAATATAGTGATCTCAACTCGTTACATTCAAATGCGCTTTAAATTTTCTCGTATCACGTACAAATTTTTTTTTTTATGGGCATGGTTAATATTTCACCTAAACATAGCGACCATGCTAACTTATTTCCAAATAACTCTTTAACGGATTGTTCGATTTGAATAATTCCACCAGAATATGCGGGATAGAATTACCATTAAGTCAACTTTACATAATTAGTTTTCTTTATCAACTATTTAGGAGTTATTCAGGAAAAAAAATTTTAATTAAAAATTTTAATTAAAAATTTTAATTAAAAATTTTAATTAAAAATTTTAATTAAAAATTTTGTTTGTCTTTAAAACTTGTAAAAGAAACCTCAAAATATTTTACATTTCTGTTCTTACTCGCAAAGCTACGTATACTGGGAGTAAAATAAGCCATAACTAATGAAAACCGATGCACAAATGTTGATTTATTTCACAATTAGGTGCAGGTACCTACTACATTATAAATATCTTTTGCACCACCAATTTCTGAATACTTCCGAAACAGTTGAAAATGGGAAACAATTATATAAGATTGACTCAAAGGTAATTTTATTTTTAATTTATTCAAATCTAAGCAACCGTTAAAGAGTTATATTGAAATAAGTTTGCGTGGTCGTTTAGGGTCGTTTAGGGGAAAATATTAGCCATGGCCATAAAAAAAATCTGTACGTGATACGCAAAAACTGAAATCGGATTGGAATTTAACGAGTTGAGATCATTATATTCCAAATATTTATGTTCAGAGAACAATATTTTTGCAAACCAGTTTTTTTTACTTTTGGTATAGTAAATACGGATTAAGTATTTCAATATCAGTATTGTTTTTAAACAAGAATATCTAAAAAACTAGACGTGATAGAATCAATCTGTAAACAGATTTGAATTCAGCACAAAAAGGTCGGTTAAAAAAGGATACCGCGCTTGATTCCTTTTTTTTACCATTGTTATCACAATAACGACATATCTAATATTTTTATATTTTTATTTTTTTTTAATAAGAATATCTCGAAAACTAGACGTTATAGAAAAAAATCTGTGAACAGATTTATATTCAGTACACAAAAGTCAATAAAAACCACATAACTATGTTCTTGCTCCTGAGTTTTTTGTCGAACATTGTTATCATAATAATACGTATTACATGTTCCAATATCAGTATTTTATTAAAATAAAAATATCTCGAAAACTATACGTTATAGAAAAAATCTGTGAATCAGATTTGAATTCAGTACATAAAGGTCCATTAAAATCACATAACAAGGTTCAAACTCCCGACTTTTTTTTTATTTTTTGACGACCAGTGAAATTTATAAACATAAATTTTTGTATCAACTAAAAAACAATGTTGGGGCAAAACAAATGAAAAAAGTTGCTCTCATTGCTAACAAGTGTAAGGTGGTAAATATTAAAGAAAAATATCAAACAAGACGAAAGCTTTAGGTGGTGGTAGACTTCGTTTTCATCAACTGACGATAGATGATTGAATACAAATTTTATCCTTTTCTTTTGTGTGAGATTGGTTGAATAAATTTATGATGTTTACAACTTAAAACTTCCTAAAATAGGTAGATTTGAAAAATGCTGAAGGCTAATATAGCGATGACAGAAAATGCATTCCATTCTGCTAGTGTCTAAAATAAAATTTTCCTTTTTTTCTTTAAGAGAGAATAAAACAAACTTAAGCCTGACTATAAAACTTCAACTTTATGTTAGTAAATAGTTCGATTAATAAAAATTGAAATATCAGATTTTAAATCATTAAATCATATTTTTTTAAACAAAACTACGCGACTGCGACGTTTCTGGATTACCTGCCACAGAGTTTGGTGGATTTCGTACCAAAAAAAAACCCCCAGACGAATAGACTAATGCACTATCAATCGGTTTATGGAGGTACTCAAAAAATCACCTAACCTAACCTAATGAATAGGATGATGACTAATAAAATTTAAAATGTCAAGTATTAAATCAGTAAATCATATTTTTTTAACACAATACTGCCTGTTTCTTGCTTGTCTCCAAAAAACAGCTACAGTGTTTGGCGGATTTCGTAACCTGGTTACCAGTGGGCACCCTGTGGGTCTATTGGCTACCGCTATATATATATCGCTTTCTATAAAGGCCTTTAAAACAAATCAAAGCAAAAACCTTACCAACCTAAAAATAAATACAAATACAGTGGGTATTGATCCCCCGAGATCTGTATGCACTCCTTGCGAGCCACCAGTCGCGGTCTAATATTTACTTAGCAAAAAAAGCAAAAGAGAATCATTAACACCAAAAAAATTAAAAAAAAAAAACCCGAAAAATAGAATATTGATCCATAAGTGTATTATGGAACATGTCAAAACTATTTACGAAACTCTTTATAACTTAGGTAATCACAGCTCTGTGATAGAAAGAATGTACTCCAAATCATCAATTCGCAAGGATCTTGATTTCTCTGCAGAAACTAGCTAGAGTCATTGTAGGAAATTGAACCCACAACCCGACTGGTAGACTTACGCACTACTAATCAGACACCAACCACAATCGGTTGGTATAAAGACTTTTGAGAAATAAAACAAGGCCACGTTAACTCATCAGTCAACATTAAATGATGACACAGTTTTTCTCAGCGCTCCAGAACCTTTCCAAGCAGCATTTCGATATTAACAGAATCGTAAATATTTTAATTAAGATGTAGTTAAAGCAATAAATAATAAATTTATACTAAAAGACAGTTTTATGGCTCAGAGACTCATAACCTCTTATTCAAATAAATAAATATGTAAATGATACCTAAACTCGTGGAGTTACAGAAGTAAATTCAAGAAATTTAGTTAAAAGCAAAACGACTGAACTTACTAAATCCTCCATAATCCTTCTTAAATTCTACCATGAATATATTGCTTCTCTTGGCCGACCACAAACAAGTGAATTCCAAGTGAAAGTAACAATCATAAATGTTTAGTTTTTTGTCTAGAACTAGCTAAACCTAATTATTTACATTTTTTGGAATTTACATATAACAATACTTATTATTATCATTGCAATTATAAAATAATACAAAGAAATTAACCTTTTCTTTTCAGTCATAAATTCCTAGAAAGAGAAGCCTAAAGTTAACATTAAAGTAATTTACACCTTAATATTCCTTTAATGTCCTGTCCTCTTTTATTCTTTATTTCTTTTTTTTTTTGCAGCAGAAAACAGAAAAAAACACGAAATCAGCCTGCACTTTTTGCAATAATTTAAGTTAATTTCTTTACAAAAAGTACACCAACTAAAGAAAATAAATGAAAAAAAAAATCGCCAGCAACTGTTCAGAACTTGCATAATTTTTGCCCAAATTTATCAAAAGTTCGCTTTCGTTCGTTTTGTTTCCTCTTTTTTTTTTTTGGAAATTTATAGAAAATTTTTTGGTTAAAGTAAGAAGTTTTTCCAGTAATTTCCTTTAAAATACTACGTAAGGTAGAAGTAATAGTGTAGACTTGATGAAGGTCGAATTTTATGCATGCTTCACAACATAAAAACATATCGCTGGAATAAAAAGTAAATCATCAGACACAGAACTATATTAAATGTTATAAACAGAAAGAGAAAAAATATTTCAGAAGGAGTATAAAGTATTATTTTGTATTAACTTGCCAAGATAGCATGATGGAAAAGGTACCATAATAGTGAAAAGTACTGCTAACTTCTATTCTTTATTTAGAAAATAAATATGAAAAAGTACACTTTTTTAAAAATTCTTAAAAAAACTTGTGTATACTTTTTTATATAGCACTACTTAAAATATATTACTGATTTCCACAAGTTCAAAATTCATTTAACACCTATGGTTTCCAGGGCGAAGTTGATTAATAGTCTTTGTAAAATTATTAGCCACCCTACGATTTTCCTCTAAAAGGTCAACCACCTATTAAATATTTTTCACATACACAAAGTTGTGCCTTTCTAATTGTTAAACTTATCCATTACCCCGTGTTATTATCAGGCTTTTTGTCTAAGAATAAAACAATAATAGATAAAATAATAATTGTTTTTTAAAAAGAGCATTAAAAACTTGCGGAGGCTAGTTTTGTTTGTCAAATAACTAAATCACTTAGGAAGTATATAAAGGAAAAATGTTTAATTTGTTTTTCTTATTTAATTTAATGGTAATAAGCGCCTTCTTATATACCTCAACTTTTTTCTATCGCTGCTGTTCTCAATTATTCAATTAATAATGGTTTACTGAGTTCGTTGTGGACGTACACTGAACCAAATTTCGTAGGTAATATTAACGAAAAAAATAGTAGAACCCTAACGACAAAAATAGTTAAATCAACTTAATTTTAATTCAAATCTATATACGATTTATTCATATAAACTAATTTTATTCAAATCATCAGAAATTCTTTTGTTAAAAACGTATTTTATTAAAACTTGAAAAAATTTATAAAAATTCAAATAAAATTAAGTTAACAAAAATTTACTTAAAATAGTAGTAAAACATTCTAAGAAAAACAACCCATAAAATTAGTTAAATTTACATCCCTAAAAGAAGTTAATCTGACTAATTTATCCCTTGATTTGACAAATTCTTTATATTTTTTATTTTAGTTTTAAAGAAAATTAAATATATGAGCCGTTTTCTTTGAAAGTGGCGTAAGTCTATTTTGACACAAAATTAGGTAACGATAAAAATGAAGATATGTTGGATAAGGGTTTTAAAAAGCAAACCAAACATATACAATGTTCTATAAAACTTCATTTAGTGAGAATGGGGATTTTAAATTACAAAATTTTTTGCCCTCTCGGGGAAGACCACAAAGCTTTGAAAATTCGAAAAATTGGCAGATATGATTGATTTATTACCATATATCCCTTCAACACATCATGACTATTTTCAAAAACTTGATCATAATGAAAAAAGTTAAAATAAATGGTGGTTAAATTTTAAGGGCCGATGTTGATTTTAAATAACACACAAGTTATTTAGAAAACTATTGTCATTTCATTTTATTTTGATAATATTGGTATGGTTCAATTATGTATGGATCAAAATATCGGCCAAAATGGCGCCGCGACCTCGGCGGCACACCTCCGATGTTACAAATGTTCGATGACGCTGAGGCACAATTGAGGTTCTATGCCGTTAATGTGCCGAATTATCTCATACTTTAGCTGTTAAATTGTTGATGGTTTAACGACGTACACCTTTTGTTTCAAATAACCCCAAAGAAAGAACTCCAACGGCGTCAAATCACATGATCTTGACGGCCAATTGACATCGCCAGCACGTGAGATAACAGGGCCATTGAATTTACCGCGCAAAAGAGCCATTGTTTCGTTAGCTGTGTGGCAAGTGACACCGTCCTGTTGAAACCACATATCGTCCACATCCAAATCTTCCAATTCGGGCCATAAAAAGATCGTTATTATCCACGATAGCGAACACCATTCTCAGTAACTGTGTGACCAGCCTCATTTTTGAAAAAATACGGCCCGATGATTCCGCCAGCCCATAAACTGCGCCAAACAGTCAGTCTTTGTGGGTGCATTGGTTTTTCGACAATCACCCTTGGTTAAAATTAATTTAACTACATTTTCATCTTATTTACACCCCAATAAACATCGAAAATAAATAGTCATATTGAAGAAATTTAGAAAAATATTTTTTTACGAAAATCGTCTGTAGATTTGACTAAGAAGTTTGTTAGCTGAACAATAACCTACTTTTCTTCAACCCTATACCCCATTTTACAGTATTTAATTAAAGTTTTGGTTCAGAGTATCAACACAAATGATACTCTCGTCGCCTAAAAGAGGAAGACACGCCAGAAATAATCGATAAGATCCTTGGAACGATATTGGACGATCGAAGGCAACTCAACTGAACGGTTGCACGACATTTTGCATGATTATTTGGATAAGAAATCTAGTAGGTTGGTGCGTTAGCGGTAAAGTTAGTCTCATCCTGGTTTCTGATAACTCAGATAGATTACACAAGAAAACAAAACTAATCTTTTGCATTGTTATTTTTATTTATTTATTTAGTAGTATTTAAAATACTTTCAATTTTACAATTATGATAATTTTATAACAAAAATCTCAATTTACAACATTTTCTTTAATAAAATATATAGTTTTTCTTTTAAATTCGTTGCATGGAATTTTATGCCTGTTATTTATGAACTTTAGAGCGCTGATTTTAAATCTAACTTAATTTTTTTTATCAATAGTTTAATTTTGAAATACAGCTATCAAACACAGCTATCAAATTTTGGTACTACTCACATCTAAACTTCGAATCAACCGAGCTATTTTTTTAAAAATCGCAAAATATATATCAAACTAGGGTTTATGGAATATTTTGTCTTAAATACATCACTAAATTTTTATATAATTTGAACACAAAGAAACTTAAAGCCGGAATTTTTGATGGTCCACAAATAAGAAGGTGAAGGGAAGATGAAGGATGGAAACTTTAAAAAATGCCTGAAATGAGTTCGCACAAAATTTTCTGGAAAAAAAGGATGAAATCTATGCGGAGCATATTGAACTGATATTGTCACACTACACTCATTCCATTTGGACCGTTTCCTTAAAAAACTTGGTGATTTTAATAAAGAACGATTCTATCAAGATACAGGATGTCCGCCGTAAAGGTATACTACTCGCAGTAATTCTATTGTAATCCTGGCTGTGTGCTGTGTGATATGGCACCGTCTTTGTGATACCACATGTTAATCAAGCCCAGAGCATGCAGTTGTGGCATGCTCATTTCACGATATCGCTCCTCATTCACAGTTACCATTACACGGCATCGAATTGATGTTGATGGATTGTTTTGAACACTTTCTTGAGCAGTCGTAATGTTTTTAGCCGATCTTGCAGTAGGTTGTGGTCCATGCTTGGGCCTATCACCTACAAACTCTCTTTCTTCGACATCATTCACTACACTATAAATAGTGTTGGCACGTTTTTTCTCCTACAAATTTCACAGTAATCGATGATTGATTTTGCCACGTGTCTACTTTACGACTGCCAAATATGAACTGCCCAGACTAATGTTTACCAAAATGGCGCCATCCTGTATTTGAACTATGGAGGAACATTATCAGGGTCACTGGAATGCCCACGTGATGGCGTACTACTGTTGAAGCATTAACAATAGCGCTCGTGAACAAAGTCAAGCAAGAAAATCTTATAAATGAAAATGTTTTAATAAGTAGTGGTTGTTTTTATAATGGTATTCTTAAAATACAATGTAGATATTTCTCAAAAAAGCGCGTTTTAATTACATATATCTTAAAAACTGATACAAACAATCTGACTTAAGATATGAAAACGGCATCCTGAGAAAGTATAATATTAATCATCATATTTCATGCAACAATAACGATGTCCCCTTGTGTTATCTCTTATGTTTGCTTCAACTTGTACTATTTCCCGATCGCCCAGTGACCCGTTAGCATAGCGAGCATTTTTTATTTGCCGATCGGAAAATATGGTTGTCAATTAACGAATGCTAGTCGTTATAGCAAGGCCACGTTTTTCCCGTGCCCTTACTATTATTTTTTCGCACTATCTTACCTTAGCTCTCTGAAGTTAATACCTGGAAGTGGAGCATTGGAAATATATAGATTCACTCTCTCGTTCATTCCTAAAAGAATAAAGCTATTCTCGCAATGGTTGCTACAATCAAGATAATGCAAGGATGTATAGTCACTATGGTAAAAATCTCTGAATTGAGCTAGAAACTGATAGCCCATCCAGCATACTCTCCAGATTTACTATCTTGCGATTAGTTCCGGGAAAGAAAGTAAAGGGTGGTGAAATTTTAAGGAGCTGATGTTGATTTTTAATAAAACACAAATTTTTTAGAAAATTATTGTCATTTCTTTTTATTTTGATAATATTGGTATGGTTCAATTATGCATGGTTCAATTATTATGTACCGCAACTTCGCTGGTACAAATCCATCCGATGCTCCAAATTGTTGATGACACTGAGGCATAATTGAGGTTCTATGCCGTTAATGTGCCAATTTATTGTTGGCTTATCGACGTACACCTTATCTTTCAAAAAACCCAAAAGAAAGAAGACAAACGGTGTCAAATCATATGATCTTGGCGGCCAACTGACATCGCCATCACATGAGATAAAACGGCCATAGAAATTGTCGCACAAAAGAGCCATTATTTTTTTTTTTTTGATTTTCTTGCCATTTCTTTCCACTATTCTGACTATTGTCTGATTGTGAGTCTTTTCGTAGTTCAAATTGAGTTAGTCTGAAATTGAGAAATGACAAATTAAATGCAGAAAAAATCTTAACGTTTAGGTGTGGTTCACATTCAACATCGGCCCTTAAAATTTAACCACCTGATATAAAAATTGGTCCAACAAACAGTCGCCTATTTTGGGGTTCCTGTGAAAACTGATTATTTGATGTGAATATAAAACTAAGACGCTAGACTAAATATATTGAGCTTAAAAGACATACTGTTGAGATATAAAAATCAAAAATATTCAAACCAAATACACCAACTTATATGAATTTTTGTTTGAACTATTTTTGAATTAATAAATTAATTATTTAGGCTTAAGTTCTTAATTATAAAGAGATAAAGAAAAATTACAGATATATACCATTTTCAAATAAAAAAATATATAAAGAGAACAAAAATAAAGAAAAATGTTTGCTTGGTAGTATAATATAAAAAAGAAATAGAGTTTACAAGTGTAAAAGAATTTCAAAAAGCTCTATCTCCTATGAAATATAATGTAAAATTAAAATTTCTCAGATTCTATTTCTTTGATAAGTTTGTTTAAATAGAAAATTAATAACAATTGAAACTACCGGGTAGATCGATACGAAGAGTACTGATGACGGACGTAGCTGTCTAGAAAATGCATTCTGCTTTGCTGGTATCTAATTTTTCTTTATCTCTTTATAATTAAGAACTTAAGCCTAAATAATTAATTTATTAAATACACCAACCATTCAACTGTAGCAATATTTTAAACTTAAATTTTCTTTTAATTTACCTACATACCAAAAGAATAAAGTGAAAAGCTGAAAGCTAAAAGAAGTAGAAATATTTCATACACAATACAATCAAACACTTTACAACTGCAGTTATGACGTGCGTGTGTCTGTATATGTATGTAAGAGAGTGAAATGAATATTATAGTTCATAAGTAGTCATAATTTGTAGCAATATTGTAGTACATTATTATTGCTCCCTTTTTCAGTGAGTATGTGTGTGTGTGTGTGTTTTCAAAAGAAACTTGCAAATTACATTAGTTTTGTGCAATTTTTCAGCCTGAACACGAAATTATAAAAAGTCGTCCAAAACCTTTTTTGTTTCCTAAATGTTAAAAAGCGTTGTTTTGTTTTAATTAAAAAGTTTCATTCCTTTTGCTGGCTGTGTGTTTATTTATTTTTCTATTTCTTTTTTGCTTATTTGTCGTTTATTATTTCTTTTTTCAGTTACTGCATTTATGTGGATTCGTGAACTTTGTTTCAAAGATTTTTCGGTATGTGTATGTGTGTATAAAAATGTATCCAAGGTAGACTTTTTGGTTTTGCTGTGTTTTAAATATAACAATAACGTTATTAAGTATTCTGTTTTTTCTCTCAAATGTTTATGCAAAAAAGCATAAGAAAAACAAAATAAACAAATAAATTTAAATGGAAAGATACAGACCGAATCGCCAGACAAAGGAAAACAAAACAATATTTAGAATAGTCCTAAAGACCAGTAGACCCTTACAGTTGGTCAGTGGATTTCTAAACGTTGTTTAAGACATGCTTTTAAATATAGTTTTTTCACTTCGTTTTGCCACTACAACAAGCAGCCACATCAAAAGGATTTCTTGGTATTTATCCTTCTAAACGACTGTTTTTATTTGTTTTTTTTTGAGTGTTTTCGTTTTCATGTTGCTGTAAACATTTCCTTTTTGTCAAAGCAAAACACTAACTATTTTTTTGGAGTTTGGTAAAATGTATGGTTTAGTAAATTTAGCCTTCAAGAATTCATAAATGGTAGTTAAATATTAAGTCCTGCTGTTGATGACCCCAAATGAAAGGGGTTTCTCCTTGCTTTATTTTTGATTGTGAGACGCCCATAAAATTTATTGCTGATTTTTTATCTAATCTAAATAAACGCCAAGATTTATAGGAATTAAAAACAAAATTTATTAATTACTAATAATATTTTGCTCGATTTTGTTTTTAAAATTTTCCTCACTATTTGCAAGACTCTTACTTTTATAGTGCTTCAGTTAAGGTTTACCCATCCCTGGAAAAAATTCTAAAATTTATGAAAAATTCTCAAAATTATTGTATAGCTCTGTAAATGGCGTTTAAAATATTCTAATACCAATGAAATTCCACAAAGTAAAAATACAAATTAAATACAACTTTTATTTAATTGCACTCTAAAATATAGCTTCAAATTTAGGATCACATAGTGCCTAAATTTTTGTTTAAAATTATATCGATTTTGTGGTTTTTTGCAACAAAAAAAAAACATAATTGTCTTATTTTACGTAAAAATACAAAAATGTATATTTTTAAACAAATTATGCTTAAAATCAAATCGATGTCAAAAAAAATTAATCATAAAAGTTTACCTAAGAATTTTCTCTATTTTATTAAATTTAAATATCTAGTGGTAAAAGTCTTTGTAAATAATAATATAAATAATAATTTGATCTTTTTAGTTGGACCAATGGAATAGTGTTGCTTAATTTAGTTGTTGGAGCTTTTCACTTTCTCCTTAAATTCACGCTTGGCTGTGGCGTGCTGACAGAAACAATCTACGGAGAGAAAACGAGCAGGAAATATCTCATGCCCTAAATAAATTATTTAACGGGCTTTAAGGCGTGTGGAACCGTTTCTTAAGCCTTATGTAGTGAACTTCTACCATATAGGTAGAAATAACTCCATTTCGGTAACAATCAGCAGGAACAGTCTCATTAAGTATTTTGTGGTGATGCCTCTAGCCTGAAATCTCTATTAAACAGCGACACTCCTATGGATGATTTGCAATTTCGACAATTGGAGCAGCCACTTAGGTGAGAATGTGTTCAATTGTGGTCTATATTGTTAAAATATGGAAATTCTTTGACCTCTCCTGCTATGCTACGTTTAAATAATATACTAAATATAATTTCAAATTGTTATATTACAAATATTATTATAATAAATGTAATTTAATATATTTTATGCATTTTTATTTAAGGAACATTTTTCAAAAGAAACAAAGAAGAAAAATTAAACACAGATTGTGTAAAACAATGAAACATTATTTGTTCAAAATTTAACAAAAGGTTAAAAATATTGTTGTCTAATTTTAGGTCGAAAATATTCGGTAAAGTGTTGCATACCATATCGACCTAATTTTCAACAAAACTGTTTTAGAGTGTGGCTATTTGGCAGTAAGTAATTTTGTCATTATTTTAAAACGGCGCCATCGGTGATTAAAATATCCCGCTTTCAAAAATAAAAGATGCCTTAAAGTATGCAGTACTTTTTAAGCAGTAACAAAAAGTAGGCGTAATTTTACTGCTTTTTCTCTTCATTATCTCTTGGAAAAAAGGCAGTTTTGCGGCAAAATTATCCCTTATTGGAATCAGGATGCTAAAGTACCTCGTCACAAATACATATACAATAGATATATATTTATTTTACATAATAATATATAAAATAATTATTTAAAGAAATAAAGCATAAGTGAAGCACGTTAAAAGTAAGATTATTAAAATTTGGTGTAGATTAAAAAAAAAATATTGAAAAAAAGTAAGTGTGGGCACAGCTAGTTTAATAATAATTAGGTTTGACAACATACATATAATGTTTAAATCTATACATATAATAAAGTAGTAACTCATTTCCGTCCCATCACATAAAAACTACTTGATGGATTTTAACAAAATTTTGTGAGGAGGTAACCTAGCTTCCTGATACCAATATAGGAGATATTTTTTCCGCAAAAATATCTCATTTCCAGGAGAAAGTTGAGAAAAAACAGTGGAGAAACGTTATTTCCGATTTAAAGGTACGGAAATTTTCGGTTTAAAACTGGGAATATCCCAGTTTAACACACCGTTTTATTTTTGAAAGTATGCAATAGTTTTTATTGCGCAACATTAAATTGAATAATATTTGTATTTGATTTGTATTTTCACCTTGTGGAAATGCATTGTTATTAAAATATTTTAAACAGCTTTTACAGGGCTTTACAATAATTTTTAGATTTTTTTTTATAAATTTTAGAATGTTATACAGAGATGGGTACCTTTATTAAAAGTTATTACATAAACCATAGCAAAATCGAGCAAAGTATTGCTAACGCGCCCATGAGGTGGCGGCCACAGCTATTCTATACATATAATAGAACTGTACATGAAATATTTTCTGAAAATTTTGTTGGTATGAAATGGAATACAAAACAAAAATTCTTAGCATTTTTACCTGTCTGTCTATGTTTGCATCATGTAAAAATTACTGGATGAATTTTCATGAATTTTCTTTAGGAAGTACCTCGATATCTTGGTTTAAATATAGGATATTTTTTCCGCAAAAATATCTCATTTTCAAAAGAAAATAGAGAAAAAGTAGTGAAGGTACGCAATTTTAAAGGCACAGCAAACTTAGCAACACCTTTTATTTTTGTCAGCGGGATATTTTAAACACTATTTAAAGAAATTTATATAAATTTTAAAATCTGTTCCTCTTCATAGCGAAAATACATAAACCATAACTAAAGCACTATAAAAGTAAGGCCCATTATTATAACTTGCCATTAGCTGAATTTAGGATTTTATCAGGGAGATAAGTAGTTTTTCATCATTATAAGTATACTTAAAGCTAGAAGTGACTAATAAACTAAAGGGAAGTACATCTTGCCTTTAACTTTTAACATCAGGTATAAGTTTGAAGTTGCCATGTTTTGTCATCTATAAAGTTGCCGTATTTTCTAATCTATGAAGAAAAATAAATTCATGATAATTTAATTTGGCATTGAAAAATAAAAATGGAAAACAAATCTCGTTTGTTGTATATAATTTGTGGTTTGTTGAAAGTAAACAAATAAATTAAAGGTATGATGTTGCCACTACGTTTATTTTATTTTGTCAAAAGTAGTCGGTGTTTCTTCTTATACTACCATATTTTTAAAAATATTAATTTTATTTTACAATGAAGTTGTAATAACGAAAAATAGTTATTGTTCACTTTATCGCTCACTTGAGTGATTGGATTATTTTCAAAAAAAAAAAGCGAATAAAATGTTGTCAGGATGCCTACGACGTGGCTAGTAATTAAATAAATCTAAAAAATCACAACTATGGGTACAAATTTAAAATAAGGATTAAAGTTAAAAATTAAGCAATGTAACTTATAATCTAAATATGTTTCAATACAATAGAAAATTTAAATTAACCAATTTGTTGATCCTTTTATGTCGTCAATTTAAAAGTTTAATTTTATTGATTGTTTTAAGAATATGAAAGTAATTAAGCATAATATCATTGTTTTTTTTTAATTTATAATTTAATTTTTAATTTCTTCTTAAGATTAAGCAGATTACCTTAAATATGTAAATAGTCTGTATGGATAAATAGGCTAATAATTAATAAAATTAATAAATTTGTAGTTCGAAATGTCAAAAACATATAAGATAATTGGCTTATATTTATTTGTACTTCTCCACTACAAAATTTTTAAACACATACAACTTTTGCCATGTCGAACTAATAAATTAGCTGGAAGGTCGACACAGACAAGACTAAAAAAAATTAAGGCAGGCATTCCAATTTGATATTTTCGCATAAAATTCAGGTTGACCTCAAATTCATGCAACCTCAACCCCGGCAAATGAATTCGATACTAAAATAATTTGTAAATTATCAGCATATAGGTGACCTTTCAATAATTGGGGGCCCAATATAGACCACTGAAGAATATTATGACAAATTTTCCCGGTATCAAATAATTTGTCTCGAAGCTAAATGGATCTTCCTCTGATAAAACCATCCATTAGATGGCAAGATGTAGTTAAAAAATTATATTTTGAAAAAAGGATACCAAGGTACCTCCGCATACTTACAGACGGGCATACAGGTAGATAAAAATTCCAAAAATTGTTTTTTGCATTCCATATCCCTTACTATCTTCTTCCAAAAATTTTTTGTTTAAGAAATGGCCCTGTCATAGTATTATTATATTAAGAGATGTGTTTTGTGTGGGTAAATAAAAGACAGAAACAATTTGAATATAAAACATGTTTAAAGCAATGTCTATTTTTAACCGACTTCAAAAAAGAAGGAGGTTATCTATTCGTCTGAATGTGGCTTTTTTTTTTTGTATGTAACGGCAGAACTCAGCCATTTCTGAGCCGATTTTAAAATTTTTTTCTTTATTTGAAAGATTATGCTTTCAGGTTGGTCTCATTTTAAAATCAGTTCATTATATTAAAAATTAAAGGGTGTCCCCATACAACATACCTGTTTTTTACGTGTATTAAGAACCGTAAAGGGCACCAAATTAAAATATTAAAAATTGCGTGTGGGTATAGCTCCCAACATCAGAAATTGATAAAAAAAAATAAATATAAAATTTAAAAGGTGTCCCCATAGATGACGTAATTTGACCTATTTGAGCCTATCGTTTTAACCGTTATAGCCAAAACCTTGAAAATTTGAATGTCGATTACTATGACTGTTATAATAAAATGTATAAATGTTCAAAATTTTAAAGGGTGCTCTAATAGTTCATTTAATTTGATGTATATGGCCATACTTTTGAACAGTTGTACACAGACCGCTGAAATTTACAAATAACCTGTATTTCTAAGTCCGCTATAACAAAAAGTATAAAATTTGAATTTGGAAATAAAAGGGTGTCCCAATAGTTAATGTAATTCTATGTATGTGGCCAAACTTTTGAACTGTTATAGACAGACAGCTGAAATTTACAAGGAACCTGTATTGCAAAGCCCACTATAGCAATTATACAATTTGAATTTAGAAACTAGAGGGTGTCCCCATAAATTATGTAATTTGATCTATATGACCCTATCTTTTGAACCGTTAAACACAAACACTTGAAAATTAAGCAGAGTATCTACTACTTTCTCTTGTATGATATCAAGTATAAATATTTGGAATTATAATGTAAAGGGTGTCCCAATAGTTCATATAATTTGATATATATTGTTAAACTTTTTAACCGTTATATAGAGATAGTTGAAATTTACAAAGAATCTTTGTGGCCAAGTCCTCTTTAACAACAGGTCTTAAATTGTAAATGAAAGGGTGTCCCAATAGGTGATGTTATTTGACCTATGTGAGCCTATCTTTGAAACCATTATAGACAGAGGCTTGAATGGTGTCCCCATAAAAGACGGATGCTGGTGAAAATAGCTTAAATTTTCAACAGTAATGCTTGACATTCACATAGTCTTTACTTTTTTCCGCTAATTTTGGCGCATCTATTTTTTGGTTTAAATCTAATTCTTAAAGATTACTTCTTACATTTTTAGTTTATAATTGCTGCCCTTCTATCTGTTTTGAATTCGGTTTTTTTTGCAAAAATTATTATAATTATCTTTATACTTTAATAAATGATAGAGTCCACAAGAATAAAGTCAACGGGACCACCTGTATATTTTTCACCACCCGTATATTGAAAAATAAAATTAAAAAACGCTTCATCTCAATATAAAAAGTATATACAAATTTTATGTGATCGAATACTAAAATTAGTAGAAATTACAAATATAATTTGTATACCAAGCGGTGAAGGAAAGAAAAGCTTTTATTAAAAAGCGTGAAGTGTGTCAAGTGATAGTAGAGAATGAAAATTCAATAAAGCCAAAAATAATAAAATGTTTGTATTTAAATGCCACTAAAGTTTTCTTCAAATTACAAACGTATATATACTCTGAACAATTATGTTGTAGCCTAGGACTTTAAGACTTTGGTAAGAAATTAAGTACGCCAAAATAAGAGACAGTAAAAACCAAAAATGAAAACCAAAAACAAATACAAAAAAGAGCGAAGTAGTAATAAACTGGAAAGAATAAGAATTATAATAATGCCAGCCATAGAATTACAATTACACGAGAACATAACACAGTAATACTAAATTAGTCGCACAAAAAAGTGTACAAGGCATTGTAATCCTTAAGATACCACCAACAGAAAAACACAACTGTTTTTGTGACTATTTTATTTTTGTTTAATTTTTTTATTTCTGGCATTAGTCACAAACCGACTTTACTTAAGTATTTTTTAAGATATAAGAAAATATACTTTTATTTACCCTTAAGTTGAAAAAGTCACTTGTGTTCAACGGTAAATATGGAAAAAAAAATTCATGAGTTTTAAGTAAATTTAAGAAACTAAGTAAAACTACAGTTGTAATGGCAAATAAAGTTCGTGGTAGTAACACCATACTCGTACATTTATTAACGCCTACCAATGTCAAGATGTGAAATAATAAAAAGCTCATATAAACAAACCCCTTAAGTGAACCTAGCGTACAGTTACACATAAATGAGTATATTTATGTTTGTTTTGGTAAGGATATGGGTTTTATTTTTCGATGTGTTTGTGTATGGTGGTAGTTGCAGTTATGGTCTTAAGTAGTGTCAGCTGGTAGTAGGTAACACAATTTACTTAGAGTTAATATTAAATGAATTTATATGAACTGTGTGGCAACCATGTGCTACTTCCGTTTCCTTTCCTCTTCTCATAAACTTCTATAAGTATACAACAAGATGTGTATGATTATGGTTTGTACAATTGTATGTAGTAGGTGTGTTTGTTTATCTGAAAAACAACCGAAGATAGAGATATGTTTACACCACTTCGCCAGTCTTGTAAAACTCGTTACATTTTTTTAGTATTTTTATTTCTATTTTAATTTGAATGTTACTGTATTATTATCGTATAGTTAATTTCGATTTTGTTTAAACATTGAAGTTGACACTATTGAAAAATGCACAGATTTGTAAGAGAAAGAAAGTATTGCGTAAAGGTTTTCAAACGTTTGAAGTAAAAGCCAAACATGCGCAAAAATTTCTAAAAGATCTTTCGAAATCATAACTGGTCGTAAATTTTTACTTAGGGTAGACGATTTTTTAAGCTCGTCTCAGCCAATTAAAGCCCCGTTTCCAAATTTTTTTATACCTTGAATATAGCAACTAGCAACGGAGTCCTTACATACACATTTACCTTCGACTTTTCGAAAGCATTTACGAAAGATCCCCAAGTAGCAACCCGATATTGATATATGGCCATTTTTCATTTTGAATTATGGTTGAAAAAAATTAAGAATAAAAACTATTGAACCATTCCTGACCCCCCCATTCGAACAAATAACCAAACTATATACCAAATTTTTTTTCTCATAATTTATGTATTACATCTTCAATATTTTTGAACTAACAATAATTACTCGTATCTTAAGTCTAAAATAAAAAATATACGTTTTAAGTCCAGCCAGTGCTAAAAAAAAAATGTTTGTTTCACGGATTTTGCAATCATTTGCGGGTCATCCCTCTAATGTACGGCCAAGAAAAGCAGTATCTCTTCTTTTTAGTCAAATGTAACCAGGTTCATTCAGCATGTTACGCGCCAAAGGATTTTTATGAGATGCAAGCCTCTTTAGATATGTGGCTGCGTGTTTCGCTAATTCTGCTTTAACTGATGGCATGTTTAGGTCTTTGTGGATGTTCAAATTTTTTATATACCAGGGAGCAGATGTAATTATGCGAAGAATTTTATTTTGGCGTCTTTGAATTTTTTCTACATTGCTAACTGAGGCAGTGCCCCATAACTGAATCCCATAACACCAATTTGGTTTGAGGATTGACTTGTACACTAGAAGTTTACAATCTAAGCTGAGGGTGGAGTTTCTGTCAATAAGCCAATTTAGTTGTACTGCTTTTAGTTTCATTTGTGTTAACTTGAAATCAATGTGGCTTCTTCAAGTAAGGCGACGGTCAAGATGTATACCCAGGTATTTAACGTCTGAAAGCTGTGGTATCATTTGATTATTTATGCGAATAAGAGGGCATGAGTCCCTGCGCAGTGTGAAAGTTACGTGAGTGCATTTTTGTTCATTCACTTTTATTCTCCATTTTTCTAGCCATTTTTCCAAATTGAGTATGTGGTCTTGTAAAAGTTGAGATGCTACTTGGTCACTTTCATGAATACTCAAAAAAGCTGTATCGTCTGCAAATGTTGAAGTGTGGGCTAGGGTGCTAATTGACATATCTGATGTGTACAGTAAATATAAAATTGGTCCCAAAATACTACCTTCAATGAGCTGTGGCGAGCTTAAAAATCACCTTGTTTTAGTAAAAACGTGCGATTCGTTAAATAATCTTTTATAAATATATATACCAAATAACATTCATAAGCCCCTATTCGAATAAATAAACAAATGATGCCTCAACACTTCTAGGTCAAATACCTTGATCTTATTCTGAAAAAGTCACCCAGAGGTAAACTGAGAGAAACGAAGTAAAGATTAGTTAAAGTACATTGGCATAACGGCAGAAACTGAACCCTTGAAACTTAAAAGCAAATGAAATTAAGATTCTACGAATAGTTACAGTCGCTCTTTGATATTTTAGAAATTCAAGCATTCAGAAAGATCTAACATCGTAAATGATCGTGACTGCATACGACTAAGATGGAGGGTTAATGCTACTTTTGGCCGAACGTGACCTACAAATGATAACAGCAACCATGAAACATTATTTTTTGTCTAACATTGGCAAATTTTTTGCCTTATATGACTACTTAATCTTAGTTCAAATACATTAAATATAAAATAAATAGTATGAAAAAAATCTCTTTATTTTTAATAGTTAATTAAGGTTCTAATCAAGATTTTGAATTAAGATTAAAGGAGACTCTAGCTCATTCTATAGCATCGTTATTTTTTCAGAGCATCTAAATGAAGGTTATACAATAGATGTGGGTGGATATTTTAAATCTTGAGTTCAAAAATTGATCTACATAAAAATAACAAAGTTAATCGCACTAACTTTAAAGGAAACTAGATATATCGCACACTACACAGTTACAAATCAAAATTCATAAAGTGTTCAGGATATGCAAAAAGCTATTTTTAGAAACATGATTGCAATTTTATAATTAAATAGTGTTCAACAGTAAAGAACATTATCTTTAAAGAAAGTTAACTTAACTAATTTTTTTTTTTAATTTTGTGCTGTTATTATGAAAATAAGGAGATATCTTTCATTACATCTTTTCTGTTATGAAAATAAGGAGATATCTTTCATTACATCTTTATCTTTCATCAGTGCGTTGTAAATGAGGGACAAAAAAATAAACACAACATAAGGTTATGTTATTATGGTTTTCCGTGACTCTGCGTCATCCCTCGCAAAATTGTGTGATTTTTAAAATATTATTTTAAGTTCTTTTATCAACACAACTCCTTCTCTTCTTCGTGTGCAGTGTACTTGTCATTTAAAACTGCTTTACAGTTTTCATCTGCATTTCGGAAAGATTCGCAAAGGTCACATTAATCTCTTTTAGGTTTGAAGAAGGAAATATTGAATTCTGTTTTGAATAACAAAATTTTACTTCCGAAGGGTTGATTTTCGGCTTTCCGATATTCTTTATAGTTTTGGTACAAATCTGAAATCTTTTACTATTTTCAATGAACTCTAAGTTTGAGCACGTAAATAATGAGATTCGATTCGATTCTTGGAATTTTTCAATAAATTCTTTGATACATGTTTTGATTTCATTGCTAACTACATTGTGGTTCCCAGTTTTACCACGGAAATCAATCTCTACGTAAACTTCATTATCTTTTTTCAATTACAGTGCGTATAACCCTGTCGTTAATATCAAGAGTTGTTTAAAAAAACGTTTTAGATACTCTTACAAGTTGAGAGTTTACCTCAAAAAAAAAAAAAAAAAGAATTATTATATTTGCGAATCCCTTGCGTACAGCAATATCTGTACTTTGTAAAAACTCCTTTTGTCTTTGCAGATCACCTAAATTCCAATACTTAGTGAAAATTTTAAGGCGTTTTGGTTCTCAAATTTGTTCATTGCAATGCAGGCGGCATTTTTCTTAACATGCACTTACAATTTTTTTGGAGTTTTGAAGAGAGGTATAAAGTAATCCAGCATTTCTCAATGATTTTCGCTTCTTCTTTTTTTTATTCTCATTTAAATATTTACAATGTCTTCTCTTTCTACAAAGTATTTCCTTTTTAACAAATTTTTCAACTTTAAATGATGCACCACAAAATTTAACACTTTATTTTCATTAATAGCGTCACAACTCGAAATAATACAATTAACGTGAAATTAAAATACTCCTTTACAAATAAGCGCGCTATCACAACTGAAAATAGTACTCTTTAGTTGATTACTTACAACTGGCACAAATAACATTAAAACAGACATAACGTTATTTTTCTAGTTCAGGAAGACAGTGATGCCAACAAAATTTTTGTGGTCGTTAGAGATTTGTTCTATGAGCTCGATTATGCAATAAAAACGATTTTGAAAAATTTTGTGTTGTGACTGTTTATGATTTAGTGTGCGATATGTAATAAATAATAGGTTATGGAAAAATAAATCCAGTATATTATTTTATCGATATCTCGTAAAGTATCGATTAGATAGTTTCAAACTTATGTTCGTTGTCAAGGTGACATTTCACACTAAGAAAATTCTTTTACTGCTTTTTGTTTGGTCAATTCACTTGTGAGTTATAGGGTCTTAAAAATGGAAGTTAACAAAGAGAAAATTGAATACATTTTACAGATATTCTTTGATAAAGGTGAAAATGGAAGCAACACTATTGTCGTATTTGATCCGTTTCTTATCCCCAGTAAACATCCGTTTAAGATATGTTCGGTTTTGATTCCGTTTGCCAAGGGTTTGAAGAAGAAAATTCGATCCATCATGTTTTTTGGTGTTAGTTGATGAGGCACCCCAACATCCAGCTTCTTTTTGAATCCAACATTGCGAAAATGGTGTAAAACTGTTTAATGGTCGATCTTACGCTCCCTGGCAAGCTAGGACTGCTAACATTGCTAACTACTATTAACTAACATGGCAATCAATTTCGATTATTTCTTTGATTTTATCGAAATTTTTGACTTGTGTGTGCGAAGTGCATCTTTAACATCAAAAATACCTGAATGGAATCGAAGAAAGTAAAATTGCACATTATTTGCTGTTATAGTATCGTTCTGTAAAATGACCATTCTGTAAAATGTATATTAATAAGTGTGCACAAATATTGATAAACGAAAATAAAATGTCTTTTTAATGGAAGCTACCTGACCGAATAGCGTCCATCCAAACAATCCTTATATAGCTCTCAATATAAACGATTAGATATAACTCAGAACAGAGGGTGTTATGTTTATCATTCTCAACCCGCTTATTTATGGTTCTTGAAAAAACGTTCAGATACTGATATACGGTTATTGATACTTTTTAACCGACTTCGTCTGAATGTTGCTTTTTTATGTTTGTGCCCGCAGAACTCAGTCATTTCTGAACAGATTTCTTTATTAGAAAGGAAATGCTTACAGATTGGTCCCATTTTAAAAGAAGTTCAGAATTTTGAAAATTAAAGGGTGTCCCCATACAACATACGTGTTTTTTACGTCTATTATGAACCGTAAAGACCACCCTTTTAAAATTTAAAAAAAAACTGCATATAGTTGCCAATAACAGAAATTAATACAAAAATAAACTTAAAAATTAAAGGGTGTACCCATATGTGACGTCAATTTAAATATATGAACCATTTGAACCATTGTAGACAATCACTTGAAAATTGGACAGAATGTAGAATATTTATAATCAGAAATTAAATATTTATAAGTAGAAGTTAAACGGTGTCCCAATAGGTGATGTAATTTGATATATATTGCTAACCTTTTGAACCGTAACAGAGAGACGGTTAAAATTTACTAAGAACCTATATATCAAAGTCCTTTATAACATCAGGTATATAATTTAAATTTGGAAACTAAAGGGTGTCCCCATAATTGATAAAATTTTACCTATCTAGCCCTATCTTTTGAACCGTTATAGACAAACACTTGAAAATTAGACAGAATCTCCACTACTATGTCCCGCATAATAACATTTATAAATATTTAAAGTTATAAAGGGTGTCTCAATAGTTGATGTAAATTGATGCATATGGCCAAACTTTTTAACCGTTTTAGACAGACATTTGAAATTTACAAAGAATCTGTCCTTTAAAATAAGTCTTTAATTTAAAATTTTACATTAAAGGCTGTCCCCTAGGTGATATTGTTTAACCTATATGGCCATATCTTTGGAACCGTTACTTTTTATTGCTGTGTCAGTAATAAGAGGTGTAAAAAAATTAAGGGTGTCCTCTTATCAGAGGTAATTTGTCGTATATGGCTTTATCTGCTGAACCGTTATGGATAGACATTTGAATGTACAGAACGTATATTACTATGTCCGTTAGAGCAACAAGTATAAAAGAATTTGATTTTAGTACTATTTCTTAAAGATTACTTCCTTTTAAATTTTTAGTTAAGAATTGATGCACATATATTTGTTTTGTAGTAGGTTTTTTTTTGCAAGAATTATTTGGGAATAAGTTTTATGTGGCCACTCCTATAAAACATTATTCCGTCAATTTAGACAGCAAGTGTTATGTTTTTTTTTAGATATGGTGCACAACATCCATCTTTAATACAATAAACTCTTGGAAGCAAAAAAGTCTCCGGAAACACACTATTCTTAGAGTAGAAAATTGCAACACTCTTCCTATTATAGTTCTCTAGCTACATGGTAATAATTTTTAACTTAGTATGGGAGGTACCACGTCCAATATTCCCATCCAGACAGTTTTCTACATTATACACATTAATAAGGAAGTTACTTGTACAAACTTCTAAGGTTTTACCTATTACAGTTCCCAAGTAGCACGATTATAAATATTTACTTTGTATGGAAAGTGCCACTCACACTTTAAATGTAAAAACATTATATACCCTATTTTACTAAGCGAATATGTGGTAATAATGCTTAAAAATGTCTGGAAGATCGGTACACTGGTGTAGGTACCTAAAGCTTTCCACCAAACAAACAAACCAACACATTTTCTGCTTTATATGTATATGTAGATATATGGGTGTTAAAGGCCATTAAAAATAAGACAATCTAGAATTATTTTTATTCAAGTTTGGGAATTAAAGTTATATCTAATTTTCTTTAATTTTTCTTTAATATAAAAAGCAAAAAAAGAAATAATATAAACCTTTACATTTGATAGATATTTATTCACTTACATGATTTCATTCATTCTTATAAATACGTACATAAAAACTACATAGCTCTAGTATTAGTTTCATTTTCAAGTTTGACTAAAAATGAAAATATAAGTGCTGCAAAATCCTGATTTTGTTTAGTATAAAAATAATAAAACGAGTATTACACTACACTTTTCTAATAATATTTTGTAATACTGTCTTTGGAGTATGATTCCAATGTTAAATGTTTTTTGTCTTTCTTTTTGATGTTGCAAATGTTTGTGAAATTTCGTAGGAATTGTGTATAATTTTATTACTTTTTTGCTTTAACCTACCAAGAGTATCATTTATTACAATACAGTTTTTCGTTTTGTATTAAGGGTTTCTAAGAACTGAACTCTGCAAACAATCCAGTTAGATTTCACTCTTCATACCCTGTTCCGTTTTGGCTTTTCTTATTTTGTCGTTCATAAATGTTTAATGAATTGAAAAGGACAGAAAGAAAATAAATAAAAAATAAAAAATATAAACACGAAAAGTTATGAAAATAAACAAATAAAACAATAAAAAAATGTAATCGTGAAATAATATGAACAAATGTAATTTTGTGTTTTTTTTTTTTGTTAAAAAGAAAAAAATTTGTAT
The DNA here is from genome assembly GCA_949628195.1 of Phasia obesa. Classification (NCBI taxonomy): domain Eukaryota; kingdom Metazoa; phylum Arthropoda; class Insecta; order Diptera; family Tachinidae; genus Phasia; species Phasia obesa. The sequence goes on from OX451218.1 coordinate 81,333,934, forward strand.
TTTATAAAAAGTGGTTATTAAATTGTTGACATGACCCAAGAGTCTTCAAAAATATTTTCGGTATCAAAGGGAGTTAATAAAAACAAATATAAAGAATACATTATAGAAAAATAAAAAGAAACATGAACAGTTTAATTTATTTAAAAAAATAACAATCCCCCTCTCGCTATCCCTATCGACAAAAAAGAAAATAAAAACTTAAAAGTAAAAGGATAGACAACTTTAACTCGAAATCGCTTATTATTCTCGGAGTAGCTTATGTCAAATTGATATAGCTCAGCTATGCACGATAACAGAGTGTTGCTCTATAATAATTCCTTTAAATGGAAGTTACCATGGCCATTGTTTTAACCCAGCCAGTTTTTTGCTCCACTATGCTCATTAATATAGGACTTTCTTTTACAAAATTTCACTGCTCCAGTTACCTAAGCTACTTAAGCAAACAATACCAATGTCATGGCCTCAATGCACTTCGGGGCAGAATCAAAATATTTTGGAATAACGGCTTAGCGATTGATACAAAATTTGACATGAGCATAACAGAGGAGTATTTGTACTTAAGCTTTAAAGGTGGGTACAATACACCGTCCAGACGTGGCACTATGTGGCTTCAAAGTTGGGAACCTCCCACTTGAAAATGCTTTTACAGCTTGCCATTACTTCAGTTTTATTCTTATTTGTTTTTAATTTTACATGGTCTTAAAGGTCTTGTCAATACCTACAATTAGGTATCGAAATTTGCAAAGAATAATTGAAAATACTCATTCATTTTAACCCCAGAATACTAACGCTATTTTATATTACGTTAATACTAACGCCACGTAAATTTTACGTACTATGGAATTTTTTTAATTATTGTGGTTATTTCAGCATTTTTGTCAATTTTAATACAGGTAATTTGTTAAATAATAGAAATTAACTAATAATTCATATTAAAGTAAAAAAAAAAAAAAATTTTAATGGCAAAATAAAACTACATGTTTGCGATCAAACCATAGCTGAAATATAATAAATGTTCATATGTATGTATATAGTTATCATCAGTCCTGGTTAATGCAGTCTTTGCCTTTTATTTGATGCTCCCTAAATACTGCCACGCATTTAAAAATGTGGGTGTTGATTCTTAGAGTGGTGACATAATTTGTTTTCTCCTTTCTCAAGAAAGTTCTTCGAAAGCCGGGTCGATTCGAATAATTTTGTTCATACTTTCTTTTTAATTTTTATCTGCTGCAGGGGACACCAATTCTTATCAGCGAAACTGTAGTGGCTGTCAAAATCCTTCTTCTCCTCTTTAACACTAATGTGGCTGATGTCGTTAAAGTCGCTGGAAGTTTGTACGCCACAACACCTTCATTCACGCTTGGAATTTTTCGGTTTTTTCCTTGCCTTCATTATTCAGTACATAAAATACTTCTACAAATTTATACTCTTATTACTAACGCCACGTATAATTGACGTACGCAAATTATACGGTTACCGCTAACACCACGTAAATTTTACGTATAGTCTTTCAATGATCACGTTCTTAGAGCAGTTAAATTACTAAATATGCTTTGCATATGCTTTGCGTTTGCTCAAAAACTATTGAAAAGGGCACTTGTGGAATTTGGTACCGTTAGGCCATTGGATGCTTGTGTAACAACAATAATAAAAAAACTACACGTAAAATTTAGGTAGGTTAACATTCTAGGGTTAAGAAATAAAATCTTTGACAATTTTTAAAGATGCAGTCATCAAATTTATCAAAAATATTAAGAATTTGGCTCGCTACGATAAAAATTTTGGTAAAAATTTTAACCAATATTTTGAAAAAAAACGAAAAATAAAAAAAAACGTTATTTTTTAAAATGCTTATAACATAATCATTTAAAATTATTTTTAAAATTTTCCTATAGACTGCGTTTGGCGGAATACGTCTCCGTTTACCAGGCAGAATTTCTTGGGCTACTGCATGCGTTGGATCAACTGCCTTGATTACCAAAGGCTGGTGAACGAATACTCCAAACTAGTGCTCGAATGTGTTATTTAACTTAACAGCTGTGCCTCTGTTAATGGGATTACATTGATGTTGGTTAGGCACTAGCAAAATGGGGATCTGCTGTAAATTTCTGTTGACGAGAATCAAGAGTAGCGCTGGGTAATGGCATAATACGATCTAGCGTCATACAATGGAAATGAACTCATTAAACCTGAAAAGGTAGAGGGATACAAATACGTGTAGGCAGGCTCAAAAGGTGCTCAAAGAGTCCATAGACAGAAAGGCCAAAAAGGTGCTCAGATATAATAGAAGTACCTTAAGCTGGATAACTGCGTTGGGGACAGGTCATGGAAACTTCAAGTAACGTCCAGCCAAGATAAAAATGGAAGAAGATAATACTTGCAGACTATGCCCAGAAGACGCTAAAACAGTTGCGCACATTGCGTGTGAATGTGCAGCACTGGCTAGCATATTATTAAGAACCACAGACAGAAACTTGTTATATGTGGATGCAATGGGGGACCTGAGCCTTGAACAAATGCTAGCAATTGATAAAAACTACTATGAGAAGGAAGGCCGACAGTTACTAGTCGATAGACTGAAATAACTAAAGTCAAGATTAAAGGCTGGTTGCAGAACGTGACTCAATGAAAGTAAGGTTGTCGTAAATTACATTTTGATTGCCTATCATCATAGAGGACGAAAGGACCGATTAAGGAGCTGGTCTGCTCGATATGCCCCCTACAATAATAATAATAACAAATGTCACTTTACTAAAAGGGTGGTATATTATACCTTGTCACTATTAGAGAATGAAATAGGACTTCACCAAGGCTTTCAACGAACTGTTATCGTTCCCACTATAATTGGATATGCGCTGAAACCAGCTGAGTTACTCTCGGTCAAAGATTGTCAAACTTGTAAGGAACAGCTAAAAAAACTTCATGTGGCATCGCGACTTTAAGACGGCTGGTAGATTTAGCTAACTTAACCGCATGAGTTTGCCATTTTGAAGACATCTTTGATAGCTGCGGCACTACGCGACGTAGTGGGCAATGTAATGGGTATTCATTTTTTTCTCGAGTCTGATCGAGGGACTCCTCACGAGACTTGTAGCTACTCATTATAATAAAAGTACCCAAAATTACTTATAACTCTTCGTTTGTAATTGATTAACAGGTGCGTTGTTGTTCAGTGTTTTTAGATTTTTGTTTTTCTACATATAGTTTTCGTTTTAACTTTTTAGAAATAAAGAAAAATGTATCAGTGGAACTGAGAATGCAGTTCAGTACATCAACATGCATATATTTTTAGTGATTGGGTTTCTTCCCATATAAAGACTTTCACGATAAATATTGACAGATCGTTGGCGATTTTTGTTTTATTCGTTTGAAAGGCCTATCGATGCCTTTATCTATGAGTATGGTTTTCGAAATATTCTATTCTATCCTATTAAAAATTTTCCATAACTATGGCTTAAAACTCAGGCTCAATTTAGTATGACTTTAGTTGGATTGGAGGGTCACACTAGTTTGGAAATAATTTTCATGGACCGATGACTTAGGAAAATCACAAAATAAAATGCATAAAGAGCATATCGAGGATCTCACTGACTATTTTACATCACCGGCACGTAAGATAATAGTGGAATATATCCAATGCGGCATGAGTTGTATTGCACCACATGTTTCTCTTGGAATCGCCAAAAAAATAAAAAAATACGAGTAAATCCTTTTGATTTATTTTTGCACAAAAGTTTTCAATTATATTTAATTCCCCAGCTTATTTATTGTTCGAAGCAAAAATTTTGAATTTACATTTTAATATAGTTTAAATTTAGGTAACATTTACATATTTATAAAATAACCAACTAAATTGAAATTATATTTAAAACTCCTACTACGATTTTAATCTAAAGTGATAAGTTTCTTTGTGAACCAATTTCGATACACCAAGCTCTAAAGCAATCAAAATAACCGCAATGCGCCAAAAGGCCAAAGAATATCAAAAAGCTAAATAAAATCGGAATATAATCATACCTACAAAATTTTTCTATGCACAAATGAGCACTAAATAAAATATTAAATAAAATTGCATGAATACAGAACAAATATAACAAAGAGCCCAAAAAAAAAAACACTAGACACTAGTCAAAAAGCAAAAACAAATAATCAAAACTAAAATATTCTTACATATTATGTAATGTGTTTACCCCCACACTTTTTAAATAGCTGCGTTAATACACTGACGTTCTGCTGGTAACCATCGACAGTTGTGTTCACAAAAGTTTTTCATGAACACATCATCATTGTTATTGAAAAAAATAAATAGAAGAATCTCATCGTACTTTTACCATTTTAAGTTTACAGTTAGTACATGTGTGCGGTAATTTGACTGCAAGGCTTTTTGTGTTACGTTTGTTGGCTTTAAGTTGAACATTTACTACTTTTTACTTTGTTTTTCTAACTCGTAACTAAATAAAGAGAGCAATGTTTGTAGTAGAAAGTTTTGGTATTTTATTCATATTAAAAGTGTTTAAAACTTAATTATCGAAGTAGGATGAAGTTTAGGCTGCAGAACCAATGCAGCACTGTTAAGTCCGAAATTTCAGCCTTTAAAAAATCAAGCTAGCTGAGCAACCATAGGATATATGGTAAGGATAACCCAGTTTATACTGATTTCAAAGCCCCGATAAACTCCTTAACGGGCATATATAAGATGTACCAATTGGCTCGTGAATGCCGGACATCTCCAGGTGATATTTTTTTTTGTTTTGTACATTTATTATTTATTGTATTTTTAATGTTTTAAAATAACAATAATTACTCATATCTTAAGTCTAAAAAAAATATACTTTTTAATTCCAGTCAATGCTAGACAAAAATAATGTTTCGTGGATTTTGCAAGCATCCCTCTAATGTACGGCCAAGAAAAGCTTTACATTAGTCGAATTTAACCAGGTTCATTCAGCATGTTACGCGCCAAAGGGTTTGGATAAGATTCAAGCCTCCTTAGATATGTGACTGCGTGTTGCGCTATTTCTGCTTTAACTGATGGGTGGGTGTTCGAATTTTTTATATACCAGGGAGCAGATGTAATCATACCAGGGAGCAGATGTAATCATTTTTTGGCGCCTTTGAATTTTTTCTACATTGCTAGCTGAGGCAGTTCCCCATAATTGAATTCCATAACAACAAATTGGTTTGAGGATCGACTTGTACAGTAGAAGTTTACAATCTAAGCTCAGGTTGTACTGCTTTTAATCCAGATGAGATGATGAGATATTCCAACCTGGAACTCTTTTGTTTACCGGGGTATATAGATGTGCGCGAGACTATAATTGTGAACAAACTTGCTAGATCTGGAACCTACTTTATGGATCAGGAGATTTATCAACTATACGGTGTCCCCCTAACCTGCTGTAAATACAACTTTCATTAGAAACTACTGGGAGCCGCACAGATTAAATCTTCTAACGAGGTCACCTGCACGAACTCGAGGTTTCTATGATCTCAGCATGATTACAAGGCTACAGTCTGGAGTACAGAACAGCCACTAATGCTGACAAGGCAATTTGACATTGCAATGGTATCCACCAAATTGCATGGTATACCAATGCATTGGTATCCAGGCAAAATCCCATACAATGACTCCTGTAGAAGTCATAGATAAATCATTTAGCTGCTGGAAAAATAATTTTCAGTAGAAACTACCGGGGGCCGCGCAGACCAGATAATCTAACGAGGTCAACTGCACAAACTCGAGGTTTCTATAATCTCAGTATGATTTGAAGAATACTTCAAGCTTGCTTGGAACTCCTCGAGTACAGAACAGCCACTAATGCTGACAAGGCACTTTGCCATTAATGTTCACGCTATGTCCCATATAATGACTTCTGTAGAAGTTGTCAGCATGACGAGAAGAAAGAGATGGTGAAGCACCTCCTTTGTTATTGTCCAGCCCTTTCTAATGACAGGGAAACCTTGCTGTGCAGCCCAAGGCTGCAAAATCTTTGAGGCATTACAATGGGAATACAAGGACGAGGCGGGTTTTTAAATATACAACCAGTGACGTGTGCAATCTAACCTAACCTAACCTACCCTATAGGCGATTTCTGCTGCTTCTGAGGGATTTAATTGGAAACAATAAATTAACAGATAACCCAATATAAAATTTAGGAAAAATGTATTCTTCAAAAAGAAAACTATTTGCATGCGCTATGTTCCGGTGGATAGAAAGAGATGCCACTGGCAATAAAACTTAGATAAGGTAAGAGCAACACTAGCTAAGAGTGACAAAGAAACATGTTGTTTCTTGACCTTGAGATCAACAGAAGTAAACCCTTCGTATATGCGAATTTCGACGAATCGTTAAGCTTACGATAGCGCAGAAAAGTTCTGCTACTTGATTTAAGCGGAGATAGAAGTGTCACTATCTCTAAAAATATGGCTACAGCCAACAGTATGCCAAGCAAACTTGCCGTTCTTTACAACGATTAAAAAAATTTTAAATTTTAGAAAAACATACTTCTACCTGTACCACTTTCGGTATACCAAGAAAACATCCTCAACATAAGTTTTAATAATAATCATTATATTATATATTTTAAGAAATTTGTTGTACTTTTCACTTTAATTTTTCTCCATATAAGCCCGTTGTATTTCAAACTAAACTGTCAGATATCTTATTATAATATACACATATTTAAAATATTTGTAGTATATTATTCACTTTAACATGCTGAAAAGGAAACTTAATAATTTATTAAAAACACTTTCGTTGCTTAGAGAATTGGGCTACGACAGAAATGATTCAAAGCAATTGAAACGTATATTTTTTGCTCTTCAAATCATATGCATATTTGGGAATAAGAAACGTAATTGGAAATTTATTTGTGATTTAGTTATAAATAAAGTAAAGCCACAATATAATATAAAATAAATAAAAGTAAATTACTGGCACTTATTTCTCTCAAATAACGTCAGTACTCATGTGTTCAGTAGACCTTTTTTCGTTATGTTTTCTAAACATTTTTATAAAATGTCTACGTGTAATACTATTTTTTTTTTTTTAAGAAACTGGTAAAAGGAAATCAAAAGTAAGGAAAACGGAAACATATTGCAGTTTTAGCATTTTTATTGAGTTATCAATGTAGTTTTTGTTGCTTCTACTGTTTTTTTTTTTTCTTTGGAGTTTCTAGATTACGTCTTACGTTTGGGGTTATTGAGAGTATAACTAAATGCATATGAGGTCTTCAGAACAACAAATATTTATTCCCAGTGTAAGTAAATAAACCAACTGTCGTCAAGCAAATACCAGACAACTTTTTTTTATATCAAGAATTGGTTTAAATTCGTTTAATTGTATAGAGTGAACCAAAAGTCACATAATAATGGGAATAAGACATAATATTTGTATATGGTGTTTAATTGTCCACTTTGTCTTTGGACCAATAATTCTTGCTTTTTACAGAAAATGTCATAAATTTTAAATTTGTAAGAAAACTTTTTAAAATCACGGAGCTTGATTCTTTAATTTCAATCAAAGTAGCAGCCAATACAAATTTCGACATTATTTTTCCTTACATTGTATGTGTATATCTAAATTTAAGACAAATATTTTATTTGAATCAAGGAATGTTTAAGTCTTTGGTCAAAATGTTTATGTCTGATTGCGTTGTTGAGTTGTTTCGCAATATCAAACTTTAAAGAAAGCATAGGTAAAGCATATACATCCATACATACAATGAGCAATTAAGGAGCAATTTAAATGCTTTTAAGAACGCTTTGTTGTATACGTGTTGAAATATCAAGTATACGTATGATGTTCAGTTTTGTTTCCATTACGAAAATATAAAATGTTTACAAGCATGGTCCACTAAGCAATGTTAAATAATAGAGACACAAAATTCAAAACGCAAATTTATTGAGACTTCACCAGAAAATATAGAAAAATCAAATCAAGTCGGAAATATGGCCTCTAGCGACCTTTTGAATATGATGGCCACACTTTTGGATGAATAGTTATATGAAAAATTGAAAAATCTACCCACGAAAAGTGACTTACTGGAGGTGAAAGAGAACGTAAACGAAGTTAAATCCGAGGTATAGAGATTGTCAACAGAAAATACAATTCTACAAAGTTAGCTATCAAAACTTCAGATGGCAAGAGAATATGACCAACGCAGAATGATGTTATTAGAAAAAAGTTTGGCAAAGAGAAAACTTATAATCAGGGGCCTAGATAGTCAACCCTCTGCATTTACGGCTGTGAAGAAAATGTTCAAGCAAAACCTGAAAATGAAAAGAAATATTGAAATGGAAGAACCAAGGAAAATGTTCGAAAAAGATGACAAAATGACGGTAGTGGTCGAACTTAGGACTACAGAAATGGTTTCGCAGATTTTCAAACACACAAAATACTTGACCGGCAATTCAATTCACGTAGAACGCGAACTATGTATGGATCGACAACAAAATAAGAAGGTAATGCTGCAGCTAAAAAGGGAACTCGTACAGGTGGGTAGCACAATAAAAGTTTTTGTAAGAGATGATCAGTTGATAGTAGATAAGAATCAATTGTGTTGGAACAAAAACAATATATTAATATGTGGTCAGTATAAAGGTGAGGAAATTTTAAAAACCAAGTATGGTGAGAAGTTGATAGATATTAACTTAGAATATAATAAAATTTTAGAAAAATGTAATTCATTGTAATTGTAAACAAATTTGCAATATAGAAAAAGATATAAACAAATCCTTAAAACAACTAAATAATAACATTAGTCTTAAAATAGTATCAATCTTATAAACCCTATTATACTTGGAGATAGAGATGTAAGAATTGGAGAAGAGCAACAAATCTTAGACAGCAACATCGCATCGGAATTCCCATCAGGTTTAGAGAGAAGAAAATCGATGGATAAAATTACAGACTCCCATGGCAAAACATTCCTGGAACAGTGTAATAATTTTGGCTTAGTTGTTTTAAATGGCCGAACTTTAGAAGACGAGGATGGTTGTTATACGTTTGTTAGCAATGTAGGAAAATCAGTTAATGATATCTGTGCAGTGTAAAATGACATATGATAAACATGTAATACAAAGAAATAATGCAGCCAAGGTCAGCATTAACACGACATGGAAGAACTTTGTTGGACGTAAAGAAGTATTCTTAAAGGCAAAATGGAAAATGTTTCTAGCAATGTGTAGAGCTATTCAATGCTACGGAGCACAAGTATGGGGTAATATGCATTTCGACGAAATCGACAAACTACAGAGGTTCTTCACGAAACGTATTTTAAAAATCCTAGAGAACTCTCCAAACTACATGTTGTCCTTGGAAACAGGGCAGGAAGATAAGCATATCTACTCGTACAGTATGCATTTAAAATATATTTATAAAACAATTTTTGAATATGAACAGAGAAGACTACCTCACTTGTTATCTACTAAGATTATTGCCAAAAACCTGGTATAAAGATTTTAAAAGTAAAGTGATGGAGAAAAACATAAGCTACATCGATTTATATCAAAATAAAGACAGGTGGAACGCAGCTGCCATAAAATTTATAGATTCAATGAAAGAAGAAATGTACCAAAAACATTTAAGTAATTCTCAGAAAAGTGAGAAAAAAATATACAAGCATTTAGATTATTCTAAATGGTCAACATACTGCAACGAAAACTATAACCAAGATCAGATATCTCTGATAATGAGGGCAAGAGGGGACCTTATAAGATTAAACGGAAACCAATACAAAGAAGGTAGCTTTTATTTACGACGACTTGAACAACTTAATGATAGTGAAGTGGTACATGTTCTCAATGGTGGAGAAGATGCTTATTGGCTAAGCATTTTTTATTTTTTGAAAGAATCTTTAAATTATAGAAGAATGCTTGTATCTGAATTTAACCTTTAATCAAAATAGTATAAATCTATTTTCCGGCAGACGGTTGTTATAACCATGCTGTAAACTCTTTATTGTATAGATATATATATATATATTATATAATAAAGAACATAAACCTAACCTAAAAAAACCTAATATTTTATTTATTTATTATTTGTCTTACACTATTTAATAAGTTTCACAATCCTCTGAAATTGCAGACAGCATAAATGACATTGAAAGAAAGTTTGTTTAAAAATAACAAAAATGACTACATATTTTTACTTTGAGTACTTTTTGTTTCATAAATGTAAAAATAATAATGCAAATCCATTTTTTTATCGTCGCTTATTAACTATCTAGTACCTAATAAAATTGTATAAAATTTTTAACAAAATTCATCAAGCACCAAGAAAAAAAAACAAAACAACTCTTATGTACACAATTTTGCACCTCTGCTTTTATGAAGAATTTGAAGAAAAGAAATGAAAAAGTACCGTTATTTTTCAATCTGTTTCCTTTTTATTAGTTTTTTTTTTAAGAAGACATAAGCTAGAAATTATTTAAATCGCGTGTGGTAAAAACATTGCGCAAATTTTTGAACAAAAATCAAATAAATATCTAACAATAATAAATAATGAAGAAACTTTCAAAATCCACCGAGGAGAGCATCAGGGCCATGGCTGAAAGAGGCTGTTCTACCAGGGAAATTGCAAAAGAACTTAAAGTGAGTTAATCAGTGGTCATAAGGTTACAAAAACGGTATTCCGTTTTTTCCCAAGCCTCAAGTTTGATTTTGTATAAAACTTCTATCTAATGCGGACGCACGTCTAATGATAAAAGAAATGAAAAGAGATAAGTTTGTAACACCAAAAGATGCTTCGGTAGCAATCGGATAACCCATTAGTCGGTGGATTGCATGTAGAGCCCTTTGCGACATTGATTATATTGCAGCAGTTAAAAAACAAAAACCTGCATTGTCAGAAAAAAATGTGAAGACAGGGTTAAAATTTGCGAAAGAGCACAAAACTTGGACAGTGGACGACTTGTAACGTGTGATCTGGTCAGACGAATCCAAATTGCACCGTCTCCCATCCGACGGTAAACAATATTGCTGGCGCCGCCAGCATGTGAAGCAAACTGTGAAGCACGGTGAAGGAAACGTCATGAGGCCAGCACAAAGTCCCGACCTGAATCCGATTGAGAATTTGTGGTCAATCGTGAAGAGACGGTTGGGACAGTGCCAATAAGCGTCTACCAATTTGGACGAGCTTTGGCAGGGGATCCAAAATGCATGAAAGAATATTAAAAAAAAGGTACAGAAATTGGTGGAGAGTATGCCAAATCGCGTAAGTGATGTCTTACAAAATAAAGGACTTTGGACTAAGTATTAAATATTCGTACTCCGCAATATTTTTCAACGGTGCAAAATTGAGTACATTGGAGTGGTTTTCGTTTTCTTTATATTTTTGCAGAAATTGATGATTTTAGTTTGGAATTTTACACTGTTTTGTTATGTACCTTATACTATATAAACTACAAAAAAAAAAAATTTGCTTTATTACTTTTATTTCTATGACATAAAAAGTGCTCAAAGTACAAACTTGTACTCATTTGTGCACCTGTATATAAAAATATTTTTCATATGAATTTAAATGAATTAAAATTTGCCTTAAAATAGTTTGTGAGTAGAAATACCAACAAAAATATCAAAAATATAATAATATAATACCAACCAAAAAACGTAATCCAAACGCCAAGATAAAATATGGTTGAGGTAACCATAATCTAAGAGCAAAATATTATGATTGCATTATATGGTTGTAGTCAAATAATAATAATATTGTTATGTTAGAACCACATTATTGTCTACCTTACAAATAATATAGTGAGATATTTATAAAAAACATATCTTATATAAACACTAGCAGTGCCCGCTACTTCGTCAGCGTGGAATTTATAAAAATGCAACAGTGTTTTTAAGTATTTATTACATAAACATTATAAATTAAAAATTTTCAGATAAAAAACAAATACAAAAAAACTAAAAATTACGCAGAAACTCTCAACATATTTATCGTTCACAAAACGCGATATTTTTTATCTCATTACTTGGCCCATGTTCGAACAATTTATTGGAATTACTAATGCGGGAAAGTGCTACGTAAAGTAGACAGTTTGTAGTCAGTTCTATACTCTATAGATTCACCAACCATGCGTTGTAATAGAGTCTCATTTATTGCTGCAGAATGATCGTCCAGAATGGCTCGATTACAAAGCCAGGAATTGTCACGATTTTAAAAATTTTGTACCGTAAACAGATGAAATTAGTTCTTCCGAATAAGACACTTTTTCGCACAAATTTGATGACAGACTTACTTTTCCGTCCACATTTTGGTACAAATCGGAAAACTGTTGTGCATTTGGGTTACCGCCTATTCGCGCTCGCATATTGACTGTCAAGTGCAGTCGTATGATCATAGGTCAGAGACTGGAGCTCTTTGCACTGGTGTTTATTTCGTCAGTTCTAGTGCCTCGTGTAATAACTGGTAACGTCTCTCTAAAGTCTCCACAAAACAGAACTGTTACGAACTTGTTGACCACGAATCCGTATTTCTGCTGTGAATCCGCCGTGTAATTGTTTGAATTATTTGCCTCCTTGGGTACCTTTTAGTGCAATGGTTATCGTGCATACAGGGTGAGTTAATATAAGTGCACCGCTAGGACCGTGCACCATATTAGTCTTTACAATTTCGTGCAATACTGGATCTTCATTAGGATCAGGAAATTCTGCGCTGATTATATTATCGACATCACTGGGGCGAACTTTTATCTGCAACCATAAAAGAATGTGGGCATGAGATAACCCACGTTTTTGCCATTCGACGCTATAAATAAGACATAAAGATGCGCCAAAAACATTTTCCTTAGTAAGTAAGTCAGTCATAAGTTTTAGGTTTAAATTAAAAACTCTTGCTATTATGTCGTGCCTATCGAAGGAAGCTTGAACTTCAAAAAGCTCCTGAGTTATTTCAGTCCACTTTGGGTTTGTTGTGAAAGTAATAAAGAGGTCTGGACGCCCATACTTTTTAACGTAACCAAAAGCATCTTGTGTGCGTTCATGTGTATAGCGTGAAGCACCCGTAAAACTCGATGGTAAAATGACCAGACGACCCAAGTCCTCGAGATTCGCATCTTGGTGCATAGCATCCTGAAGATCAATATAATTTTTTAGCACGAAGTCTTTTTTGATTTGCACGAATGAATACTAAACGTTCAGTTTCAATTTTTGCATACGTATCTACTATGAATTGACTAAATAGTCCGCGAGAAAAATGTAAATGAGGAAAGCATTCCTGTCTTAATTGAAGCACGTATGAATAAAACTGTAAAGCTGAAACATTTTTATTGTAATTAGGCGCTCCAGTAAAAGGATTAAAATGGTAAAGGCCAAAATTGTAACCATGCTCTCCGCGACATAAAATAAGTGGATACTGCAGAGCATCGTATGCCCGATGTGTTTCGCTTATCCGTTGCAAACAGTCATCATAGGTTCGCAAAACAATGGCACGCTTGTTGCACTCCTGATCAACTAACACAACAGCAACTTCATTCGTCGTAGGCGCATTGTACCAACCACGATTTTCGACTATCGGTCGGCGATCAGCACTGATTATAAATTTGTAATCGTTTGCCTTACCTTGAGCGACAGAGTTTAGTGCAGCCTTGAAGTTGTTGACGTATGAGTTTATTTGATGCAACAGGTTTTGTAGTTCAGCAGTCATACTTGCTTTAAGATTTTTAAAATTTTGATTTCTTCTATTTTCCTGTTCACAACAGTCGGATACAAAGTATATTTGTAGAAATATTGGTTCATTCTCGGGAAGAAGAAAACCTATCAAATGATACACTTGGCCTTGTACTTTAAATGTAGGCATAAATGAGCGTTCTACCAATCATGAAGTAATCTATTTTGAAACACTATTATTGGCGAAAGGCGTGCTTCGGCATGACGGTCACGATCCGTGGCCAGCAGCTCTTCATGTTGAGCTGATGTTTCGGAAGCGCGAGACTCTGAATGTCGCTCACGATCAACTGTCAAATACCCTCCACGCTGAATGACAGATTCAAAAGCTCGAAACTCAGAATGACGCTCACGATCAGTTGTCAAACGGTCTTCACGCTGAAAAACAGTTTCTGAAGCGCGTGTGTGAGTATGCCGATTAGCTGTCAAACGCATTTCATGCTGAGTGACATTTTCAGTAGCTCTAAATACAGTATGACGCTCACGATCAGTTTTTAGTCTCTGCTCACGCTGAGTTAAAAGACGACGCTCGCGATAAGCAGACAAACGCTCTTCACGCTGAGTAACAGTTTCTGAAGCGTGTGCCTGAGAATGTCGGTTGCGATCACTTGTCAAAAGCATTTCATTCTGAGAAGAGGTATCTGAAGACCATGACTCCGTATGACGTTCACGATCTATAGTTACCCGAGCTTCATGTTCATGTGTTTGTTGTGATCGGTTTTGCCTTTCTCTCTTAGCTCTTCTTAAGTAATAACAAAGATTTGACCGTTTTCTGGAAGGCATTTTAGTAATTGTAGCACCTAACAACAAATAATTACTTTTATTTAAAGACTCTTATTCAGCTTTGTAAAAATAACTATTATTGGCACTGTTTATTAACACTTTCTAGCATATCTAAAAATCACCGATCACGTACAGGTTTAAATAAATACTCACTCGCAACATGTGTACATGAGCTACTTAAGAATATTCTGTAACAATTCTGTAATAGAAACCGCTCGTTTGTATTAAGTTGTTGCAACAATGTAATTCCACAAAGTAAAAATACAAATCAAGTACAAATTTTATTCAGTTGGCTATTTGGTAGTAATATATATTTTGTCAGCGCTATCTGTTTAAAGTATCAAAAATTAAAGTATCAAAAATATGTAGTTAAAACGATCTATGTTTTAAAATATACAACAAAGCAGTACTGATTTAGTTCCTCCTTAAAATATGCAGCATATTAGTTTATGTATTTTTTTACTTTATAAAAAGTAAAGTATTCATATCCGGTTAGTTTAACTGCGTTCTTTCACTGCTTTTTCTCCACTTTCTAAGATATATTTGCGGAAAAGAAGTATCCTATATTGGGACAAGGATACTTAGGTATCTCCTCACAAAACTTTGTTAAAATCCATCCAGAACGTTTTTTTTTAACTAGTGCTTATTTCGTGAATGGTAACACTTAAATCATGTCTGATTTGACAGATAAGTATAATAGAATAAGTTTTACCCTTCCGCTGAACGGATATGGTTGTATAACTTGAACAACGCTAGGAAATATTGCGACATTGCTTTGAAAATCATGGTAATGTTAAAGTATGTGTGCGAAAATTGCATACGGATTTTGGAAGAAGAGAATCACCGTCAGTTCCGTATGTTCGTTATCTTGTGAAAAAAAAAGAAAGAAACTGGCATCCTCATCGATAAACCAAAGCGTGAAAAGACAAAAACAGTCCGTATACCCGAGAATATTGCTGCTGTGGAAGAAAGTGTCCATGAAGCGCCATCAACATCAATACACCGCCGTTCTCAACAATTGAACATTCCGGAAACATCATTGAGGCGAATTTTGCATAAAGACCTTGGAATGATGCCATACAAAGTCCAATTGGTTCAGCAATTTAAGCCAACTGACCATCCAATGCCTTTTCACTTCGCTAAGTGGGTCTGCGATCGAATTACAGAAGATGCCGATTTTGCCAAAAAAAAATCATCTTTTCAGGTGAAGCTCATTTTGATCTTGGCGGGTATGTAAACAAGCAAAATTGTCGCATATGGGGTACTGTTTGGTGCGGATTTTGGTCCAGGGCCATTTTTCTTCGAAAATGAGCAAGGAGTGGCCGTTACAGTCAATGGCGATCGTTATAGGGCCATGTTGAACGAATTTTTGTTCACAAAAATTGAAGAGGAGGATATTAGCAACATTTGGTTTTAACAGGACGGCGCTACGTGCCACACAGCCGAAGCTACACTCAATGTTTTGCACCCTGTTTTTGAAGATCGCATTATCAGCCGCAGAGCTGATGTCGTTTGGCCAGCTCGGAGCTGCGATTTGACACTGTTGGATTATTATTTGTGGGGTGCAAAGATAAGTGTTACGCCGACAAGCCCGAGATAATTGACGCTTTAAAGAACAATATTCTTGAAGCCTTTGGTGAAATACAGCTGCACACAATAGATAATGTGCTTAAAAATTGGACCGATCGTGTAGGCTTCTGCATGAGGAAGCCATTTAAATGAAATTATTATCCATTATTAACCGGAAGGACTGTACTTTCAAATAAAAAAGGAAATTTGAGAAAATATTCAGTAGCATTTTTTTATAGCATTTTGAAAAAAAAAAAATTATTTGGCGGACCCCTTACTTATAGTCAAAAACACAATTATTTATTACTTTATTTTTTAATCATTCGATATAAGAAATGGCTCAACTTATATATTAGTTTTTTAAAGAAGAATATTAGATTCCAACCCTCTCATTTATAAAAAATAAAACTTTTTTGAAATTTATTTTATAACAACTTTTGTTTAAAAAGTAGTTCTATAATAGATTTCAAATATATTTTATTTTTTATATATTTGAAATCTATTTTAGAACTACTTTTTAAACAAAAGTTGTTCTAAAATATATTTCAAAAAAGGTTTATTTTTTTATAAATATGAGGATAATATTGTTAAAAAAAAACTAAACACAAAATTTAAGAAATACATATTTTTTTTTTTTTTTTTTTTTTTTTTGTCACACTGTCATACAGTCTACATATGAGCAAACTAATTTTTTGATTACTAATAATATATTATGCTTATAAATACAATATTATTTAAGAATACTAATGAAATATAGTTCAAAACAATCATATTGTATATTTAGGCTATAGGAACCACTTGTGTGTAGTGACTCCAGTAATGATTAAAACAATAATAAATTGTTGTTTAGTTAAGCTTTTTTGGACTTCCTAACTGAACTACAAACTTAATGATTTAAAAAGACGTGAGACTAAAATAACCAATTCGTCAAAATTGATTACATAAAGTACTTTACGCACTAAATGGGAAGAAAAAACTTTTTTTGGTTTTAAAGAATTAAGTTGATAAGTTAGAAAATTGTAAAAAGTCTTTTAAATAATGAAATACTCGTATATAGTAAATATTTACAATGCATTATTTTTTAAACTATTAGGACTAGCTTAATTGCTAATTACTTTTTTTGAAGTTTAATGTAAAGTGTTTTGTAATCGAGTAAGAGATTTTAGCAATTACAAAAGAGGCAAAAGCACTAATTTTGGCAATGCCTAATTTTTGTTGGGTTCCATGACTATCTTTAAACTTTTCTTTAAACGAGGTTAATCCCTTGTCATTCTCCTAATACACTAGCATTAATTAGCATAGTCTGGAAAAATCTTTGTGTAACTATCCATCACAGTACAGATTCTTCGAGAGTTTTGGTTTAAAATATCAATACCAATATCATCTCTTTCCTGTTTAGAACTAAACCGAAATTATATGGCTTCTTCAACCTAACAAGTATTATTATCCCATCGATTCCTGTAAAAAATAAGATGTTAAAAATTCCAACACTATGTTAAGTTAATTTAAAAAAATCGGTATAAAATCAAAATCCGAAGTGTAAGCATATGTTTCTTTAATTTTCCGAGCTTCATTACTGACAATAGAAGAGTGAGATTGTCTGTCTTCTTATTTTAGTAAACGTATTGTTTCTATAAGCGGAATATAACCAAGACCAAAGACGATAGAGACACAAATAATGTACCAGTGTTTAAAAACCAATTTCTGAAATTTGGTCTTACGTCCCATGTTTTACTACAGAGTCTTCTGCGGGCATAAGTTGTCTTTGTGGTTTAGTTGGTAGTTTAGGAAGTAGATTTGTAAAAATGACTCCAAAAGATTTCAGTTCAACTTCAGAATAATTCTTTTGACCGTAAAATTTATTCAAGAGTTTGGAAAAAGTCTTGAAATTTGACACACCTAAATAAGTTAGATCCCTATTATAACGTGTATGCTAATTTCATATAATCAGGAGGTAATATGTTCAATTTATGTAACTATGTAAGATGTAAGATTTTGAAGTAAGACTGAGAAGTAAACCAAGACGATATGAGTTACCCGAGAGGACTGTCGAACTGCCAGGCAACTGCAGATTTATCGCCATCATTTTAGTTATATCTTGTTGTAATATCAGCTGACTCTGCATCATTTTAGCTGTAGAGCAGAGTATAGACGATTTTATTTATTAAAAAGGGTTCCAGACGGGAAAGCGAATTAAATAATATAATATTATGAGCTTGATAATGAGCTCAGATACCCAGCAAAAAATTACGTTTACTCTAGACTCTCCCTTTCAGCCTGCTTCAGGAGGGCATGATTTTTGTTTGCTTCACCAAATTCTTTAAAAAAAACTTATTTGCCTACATACCTGCATCCCCGTAAGCGAGAGAGATCTCTTTGTTTCCCTAAATTTTATAAAGAAAACTTATTCGCTTACATACCTGCCTCCTAGTAAGCGGGACGGAATGCAGTTATTATTATTGTCTTACAATTATTGCATTCTTGAATGCGCTTGCGAAATCCAATTTTGAAGAGTATAAGTTTTATTTTACTGCTTACCAAAACCCAATAATTTTCTGGTGGGTAGGCTTGATGGCGGAGACTATGCAAAAATAGAATTCACCATTAGGTATAAATAATTCTATCAAATAGTTCTCACTGCATTTCTCACCTATACGTCAGGAAACACATAGACTTTCAAAAAAGGATATTTTTTACGTCAATGCTAAAATGCTAGTATGGTTCAAAAATATATACCAAGTGGTACATAAAAAAATAACTAGAGGTATTAGGAAAACATTATAATTTAGCATTAAATAAATATGAAATAAATGCTGTCACACTAAAATGCAACTATTAAAATATGTTCTAATTTTTTGTTTAGTTATCGTGAAATAGCAATCTATGTGAAACAAAACAAAGGCAAACTATAAAACTAATTTCTGGATTATTTGTATTTTAAATTCAATCGGTCCTATAATATTATATTTGAATTTTTACTTATAATGATCAAGTAACAAGAACCAGCTACAGATTAATTAACTTTCTTCTTTTCATGTTTAAAAAGTGAAAGGAATTTTATAAAAACTAATCAGCTGGGATATTAAAAAATAATATTTTAAATGGCTTTAAATAAGGTTGTTAGAAAACAATAATTTAATTTTCACTACTTTGACTGTAAATAAAAGCTCCTGCATTCACATACATATAAACTTGGAATATAATACTACCACTTAGATGCATACAACAGCTAAAAGTGAATATACAAAATTAAATATCAAAAGAAATTAAGTGTTAAAAGATAAAAAAGACAAGCTATGAGCGCTTCACAAATTGTAACATAAAATAGAATATTATTCGAAGAATAACACTCATTTTGTCAAATGAAATAAAAATTATATGAATAAATAGAAATTAAAAAAAAAATACTCCATTAAAGTGAGAAAATGAAGTGCCAGAAAAAAATGGAAAAAATATCTAGTGATAAAATAAATAAAAGAAAGGGAATATGAATGAAATTCAAATTTAATAATAAAAACATCAGCATTAAAATGGTGAAAAACAACATCTATGTATATGTATATTCACTCTCGGAGAAGATTGAATTAAGAAAGTTGTGTTAAAATTATTAGCACTGAAGTGAATTTTTTAGTTATTTAAAAGAGAGGTTTCAAAAGATAACATATGAGTTTTGGAGTGTAGGAGGCTTGTGCAGTCTCTCATAAGCCTTGAGTTTGTTTATCATATTTTTTTTAGAAAGAATAAAAAATATAAAATTTGCAACTGTAACGTTTCTGTAGTGTTTAGCATATTTGATATTTATTTTCATTCAAACGTTTTTATTTTTACTACCATATTTGAATAAATATTAAACCTAAAGTAAGCTACAGGGGCTTTGATAAAATCAGTAACAATATGCTGTTTGAGCTGTCTATTAATTTTTAACATAATTTAAGAGAACTTCCCCTAGAGTGAAGTACTACCTTGAGAACAATGATTCCTAAACCTAAACCATTTCAAGGCTATTTGAGAATATATCAACAATTCCAATTTAAAAAAAAAAAAAAAAAACATGTTAAACACAGCTTAGTTAATGTAACGAGAAAGCATTTTGAAGAAACAAAATCCTGTTCTGCGCTTTTAAAAAACTTTTCTCAAGCATTTTAATATGTGGCATTAAGGCCTACAATGAAAACTTTGGCAAAACTAACTGATCAAAATTAAAGGAGATTTCTAAGCTCACTTCAACCAATTCAAACCAGAGTTCCTCAAGGTATATTGATGATGCCCTTCTAATTTACTAAGTCATTACATTAACGTTTATAAAATTATACAAAATAGTATTCGTAGGGACTCATGCCTTCTTATTCGCGTAAATAATCAAATGATACCTTAACTTAACCAAAATGGCAGAAATCATGCGCTAATAAGTTATTGCCATGTTCTTTACTGTCAATCCAGCATATGTAATTTTACGTCCTTTACTCTCAAAAAAAGTACTAATCGATATTAAAGACGTAAATAGCTCATTTTACCCAAAATTTACTTTACAGTCTTGAAAAATTTCTTAACAAATTTTTAACGTAAATAAATCATTCTCGTTTCCAAATTTCAATTCACTTTTGTTAGACGGATATAGCTGTTCTGTGGAATATTTTTTAGAAGATTATACAGCACAATCTAGAGCATTCACAACATTGTCACTTATAAGGTTGAGTAGTTGGTTGGAACGTCGGTATAGGATTAAAATTAAATTATTTTAAAATGTTTTAAGCTAAGGGGCTAAAAACATTAAATAGAGAGAATATCAAGCAGAATGAAAGGAAGTTTTTTCATTATTTTCATGTGGTAAATCTGTTTAATTTTATCAATACGGAAATCCGATAAAATTAATGAAAAAACTTGTTGTTCACAATTTTTTTTCTCAGTTTTTAATCAAAAAAAAAAAAAAAAAAAAAAAAATCCATAAAGAAAAACTTTTTGATTCTATTAGGGTTTCTTCTGAATTGTATCAAAAATGGATTTCTTATTGATTTAATTAGCCTGCCTAATTGATTTTTTCAAAAAGGTTTTTTGATTGATTTAATTAGGTTCCTATATGATCATGTGTAACTCATCTTTTTAACTTTCCTAAAGAAGATATCATCTTAATTACACTAGCTGTGTTGTTATTTCATTTATATAAATCAACATAGAAACTGTTTATTAAAACATAAAATATAAAATATACGTATGGTGTAGCGTGCCTACAAAATGAAGCACACCAGGATCGATACCTGGCAGAGGACGAAATAATTTTCACTTCACAATGGTTTTTCGAGTTTTAGTGGCTTCAATCCCCTCTAGCCAATCCATCAGAAGAAAGTCCGATGACCTTTCATTCCCTGGAAAAATATTGGATAATGGAACATAAGTGGAACATGTCAGGCATCCGCCACCACAAAAAGTAGAGGTAAAAAGAAATCAAAGATTGATTAACAAAAAATTGCAAATACCTCCTAAAAAGTAATACACCAATTATTTTCAGCTTTTTATTTTAAAAATGAAATAGCCTAATAAAATCAAGAAAAAACTCTTTTTGAAAAAAAAAACAAGAAGAATACTTAATAAAAACCCTAAGTTTTCTTCTTGATGTTTTCAAAAAAGTTTTCCTTATTAAAATAATAAGACTTTCTTTTTGAAAATGTTGTTCTATTTTATTAATTATTAAGACACTGTTTTTTCTGCGTGTACATATTGAAATTGAAAAAAATTATCTTTCTTTCCACCCTAATGGGCAGTATAGAACCCTGGCATCATAATATTTATTACTTTACGTTGGATTCTTTAAATTGCAAAATAAAAACTGATATTACTTTTTCTGGTAAGTCACATTATTTATTCAGCATTGAATAACTTTAATTGACACCACTGTTAAAAATACACAAACTGGTTAACACTCTCTTACAAACACAACAACTGCTGTCTTAGACGTTTGAAACAATACTGCCATGCCGCTCGAAGCCATGAATTTTATTTATATGCGAGCATAAGCGCCTAGCATGTTCTATACTGAAAAACTCTGGCAGGTTCCTTTCTATTCTTGTGTTTCTGTACAAACGTGTGTATATATTTGCCGTCTTCTAAAGTTATGTAAATACGTGTGTACATTTCTGCTGAAGAGAGGGCGTGCTTATTTTATGCTTGTATTAGCGTGCGTGTTTTTTGTTTCTTTCATGCACTGTGGTAAAAAATAGACCATTAATTTAACTGTTGTTACATACAAAGTTATTGGGTATTTCTTTTTAGAGCTTATGAAGAAGAAACTCTTCTTTCGTAACAATAATATCAGGTGCAATTTTTTAGTTTTAGTTTATTGGTTTTTTGGTTGAAATTTTACAAGCAAATTTGCTTTTGGCACGCTGTAGTTTTCCATGAACGACTACTGCAAGATTTTTTTTTACTCTCTTTTTCAAGTAGAATGATAGAATGCTGCATCTAAAATTAGATGAGAAGATGGTTGCAATTGTAGTTTGTAGTTTGAAACAACACCCTTTTACTTATACAGGACCAGAAATATATATTTATTAACTTTTTTTCACTTGTTAGTCAGCGTCATGCTCCAAAGGTAATAGATAAATATATGGCATTACTACGTCCTAACAAACAGGGACGAAGACTTGACATTCTTGAAATCATGGAAATTTACAAAACAAGAACGATAACGAAGAAATTATTATTGAACAGGAAAATAAACTTTTATACCACCGAAATTCTCGAATATACGAAAAACTCCCAGAGACGAATACACTTACGTATCTAATAATGGAAATTTTACCCTTTCTTTACATAATATGTCAGGTAGTAAGCAAATCATATCCGTTTAAGTTGACACCACCATAACGGAAAGATTACCTGAAACTATCACTATTTATAACAAAAGCACCTGGTATTAACACTCCAGTAGTACCCAAGACGTGGCTTCATAATGATTTTCTCCCATCGAAAGAGGTCTTGAACCTTACCAAACAACCAGCAGAGATGACGGTCTTGACTGATAACCACTGAAAAAACAAACCAATTACTCTCTTCTAGGTTTTTATTCTTTCAATTGGCAAACAACGATCATATTAGCCACAGCAGCATTTTTTTGTTCGCAATTGTAGTTTTTCTTCTTTTCTAGTAAACGAAAAGTAACTTTACAAGATGGTGAGTCAAGAGAAACTTCAGGAAAAGCTTTTAAACTATCAAGTTTTGGGACTAGATACAAAATCAAACATCCCATATTTGTGTATTGCTAATAATTTTTACTCCCATCTGTTCTTGTCCATGTGTATTTTAATAAATGAATTCACATATAAAATGCCATGAAACGTTATGTTACTGTAGTTGTGTATGTAGAATCCACTCTAGTTGTTATAATAAAAGTGATGATATATATGTATGTAACAGAATCACTAATAGAATGATAAAATGTGAAGAAAAATAAATTGTTAAAAGTCAATTTCTCTTTTCCAATACAAAATACAAGTGAAAGGCAACAGGCCAAAACAAAATATAAAAAAATTAAAGTGTCCTGCTTTTAATAACACATACATACATAATATAAAACACTCATACATAGATGAGTACTTTACTTACGCTTAAACATAAAAGTCACCAAAAATATATGCAAATGATGAAAGTGGAAATAAAAACGACTTTATTGTGATCACTTTCAAAGCACAAATACAAGCAAGAGTGGCAAAACTTGAAAAAAAAAACTAAAAGGATACAGAGACATGCCCAATTGAACATTAAGATTACAACAACAGAAGAAACATTTACACAAATTCATTTACTTTGTAGAACTGTTTGCAAAAAAATAAAAATAGCAAGGAGACGGTTAAAGAAAAAGCAAGGAATCAATTGAAAATCACGTTAAAATATATTGGGTGCTTTCGTTAAAATTTTTATATTTTTGTTTAATTTTGCAAGGAAAAAAAAATTTTTTTTTCAAAAAATAAAAAGTAACGTCACGATAAAGGCATAAGACGAATTTTATTTTTGCTTCATATATGCCTTTGTGTAAATGACCCATATGAAAATTTTCTGTGATATTGGAAAATGTAATATAAAAAGTATTTTACAATTTTCACCTATTTTGCTGAAACGGGTTTCTTTAAGAGTTTGCTGATAATAGAAATGTATTTTTAATTTTAAAAACATTTTCTATAAATCACGAAAAATATATATATATTTTTTTTTAAATCGATAAAATTTAAAAAAAATGAAATATCTGTGTTTTTACTTCAAATAAAGGGTAATTCCATGTCAAATTAACCAACAATTTTTTTTTTTTCAAATTTACCACTCCCAATTTTATTGAAATTTTTTATTAGGGTTCCGTACCCAAATGGTAAAAACGTACCCTATTGTTTTCGCTACAATGTCTGTCCGTCTGTCCGTCTGTTAGCGCTTTTATATCCGGAACCGTAATAGGTAGACTCTAGAAATTTTCATAGATGTTGTACAGCTGTTGCCGCTATTGCAAAAAATACTAAAACTTATAGGGTGTTCCGATAGAGAGGTGTTATTCACGAACATGTGTTTATTTCTTGAACTAAAAACAGTAATTAAAACTTAGTTCGCTTTATAAACAAGTCTAAAGAAATAAACTTAAAAATTAAAGGGCGTTCCGATAGTGTCGTGATTTGCATGAATAAGACCTAAGTTTTGAACTAATATAAGTAGACTCTTGAAATATTCACAGGTGTATAACAGTGGCCGCTATAGCAATAAATATTAAAACTTATAGGGTGTTCCGATAGAGAGGTGTTATTCATGCATTTATTTCTTGAACTGTGGGAGGCATACACTAAAATTTTAAAAACAGTAATTAAAATTTAGTTCGCTTTATAAACAAGTCTACAAAAATAAACTTAAAAATTAAAGGGTGTTCCGATAGGGTGTTCTGAAAGTGATGTGTGAATGCCTTTACGTAATTTGATGTAATTTGCAGACAATAATTAAAACTATGTTCGCTTATACAAAATTTACCCTAAATATTCAAGAGTGTTCCGATAGTGACGTGATTTGCATGTATATGGCCTAGGTTTTGAGTAGGTAGAATCTTAAAATTTTTACAGGAGGTATATTACTACGGCCACTATAACAAATAGTAAAATTAAAGGGTATTCGGATAAAGACCTAGTTTGCATGAATATGGCCTAATTTTTTAAGCATAATAGGTATACTCTTGAAATTTTCACAGATGGTGTATTACTATGACCCCTGTAAAAAATAATAAAAATTAAAGGGTTTTCCGGCAGTGACGTTATTTGCATGTATAACGCATTATTTCTTGAACCTTAATAGGTAGAATCTTAAAATTTAGTGCAGAAGATGTATTGCCACGGCCGATGTGACAATTACTAATAAGTAAATGGTGCTCTAATAGTGACATGTTTTTAACGTATAGTGACTTATTTTTTTGATCGTAATAGGTAAACTGTTTATCTATTAATAGAAAGAGTATTGCCATGGCCGTTATAATAAATAACAAAACTAAAGGGTGTTCCGACAGTAGTAATTGTACTTCGGCCGCTGTAACAATTACTAATAACTAAAGGGTGTTCCATAAGTGACCATGGCCGCAATAACAACAATTACTAAATTATAAAGGGTGTTTCAATAATAATGTGATTTTTACGAATATGAATTTAATTTTAAAATTAAAAGGTGCCCCATAAGATATACAAAATTATCAACTTGAATTTTCAAAGTCGTACTAAACATAGTACGGAACCCTATATGTGTGAGACTAACTCGCACTTGACAGATTTATTTATATTCTCTGAATCTAATTAAAATTTAACCCTCCGATGACTGTCAAGGTCCATATGGACCTTTTGGTGTGTTCGAAGCAACAGTATTTCAAGATGGCTTAGCAGAATTCCATAAGATTCCATGACATCTATATTTGTAATGTTTTTAAGGTTTTAAAATAGGTTTTAGATTTTATATTTTAATATTGAAATATTTATGGAGGAATGAAGACGTTTACTACGCAGATAACTAACATAAAAATGCAGAAATTTTAATATAAATTTTGACTTAGCTTTAATTTTAAAAGCCAAGGGCTTAGCTTTTGTTGAGACTGCTCGTAGTAATAAAGCATTTTTTCCTAACGTTTTTTATCTTTTCCCTGCTTGAATTTTATCTAGGAGATGTATCCTTATATTGGTATGTTCATAAAAAAAACAAAGGTGTTGTAGTGCTATCAACTTTGCATTTCACAAACGGCATAGATGCAAGTAATATTAAAGACAAGCCTTTTGCTATGCTTGATTATAATTCAAACAATATCAGATAAATGATGTTCATTAAAAAAATTAATAAAAAACAGATAGGAACGAGCGACTAATACCCGCATTAATAGTCATCCAAAAATACGTATTGCTATTGAGTAATTCGGAGTTGTGGCAAGTTTTTGAGGGAAAAAAATTAATTTGTTTAACGCAATACTATTTTATCTATTATTTTGGTGACTAAATAAACAACAACTGAAGCTTCCGTGCTACTAATATCACCGTGCGGTAATCGATACTCTTGTCGATTGTGCGGTGCATAATTTTATCTTCAATGGGAGACTTTATACAAGTGCTCTGTTTCCCTAGAGCCTGCACCCGTATGTACGGAACACTGCGTCACCTTAAAAAAATGCAATTCACCAGCAGAAGTAAAATTCAAAGGCCGTCAAGATATGAGAACTTATAAAATCATGGACATTCATATGCTTTTGTAATCTATATTTACCTTTGCCTTTCAAATATAATTCCTGGATTGTATCAACTTTGTTAAATGAAATATTATTTGTGTTTTGCTATTAGTTATATAAAATATTTCCACACATTCTAAATGCACCTAAATAAACGTAAGAATAAGAAAAAAATCTCAAATTTGTTAAAATAATATGTAAGGTACACATGGACCTTGTTGGTTCTTGACGGTTGAAAAAATTGCTGTTTATCGGAGGTTTACACAGAATTCTATCTCTTACAGTTTTTAAGCTATACAGTTATCAAAATAGGAAAATATCGCTTTTTTGCATAAGCGCTCCATAATTAAATTTATTCTAATGCCAGCCCATGAGAGTTTAGTAAAAACTCATTTGAAAGGGGATTTCCTAAGGACTCACTAAAGCATTAAACACATAGACACATAAATAAAAAATTTTTAATAAAATCTGAAGTAGTAATTTTTAGTGCCTTGTTGATTTTAAATGGAATTACCTCAAGACAAAACTAATGAGTGAACACGAGAAAGCTAAGATTTTCACTTAAAGCAAAAAAACTTGGTTAGACAGTGCGGGGTTGTGGGTTCGATTCACACCAAAGACTCTGGAGGTTCTCAATTCTGAATTCTTTATAAGCGACCCTTGTCTTAGGGTATCTGACAACATTCAATCGACTCTCTTGTTGTACTGAAATTTTGATGTCCTTATTCCTGATACGACGTAGCAGACCAAGTTTGGTTTACGGACGGGAAAATTGTAACACGGGAGCCGTTGTTCTTGGCCCAAACTTTCAACGATCAATTCCCATGGGCAAATACCTAATGATCTTTCAGGCAGAAATATAACCCATAATCACCTGTACCAGGGAATAATTATGTATAAAAATACTAGCGAACCCCGATGCACTTCGTTGCAACCAACCAAAAGAAGAAATGAAATATTCTAGATTTTTTTTATGAAATGAATGCATTGTATTCAAAAATTATTAATGTTAATCCAAAACATTTGGATATACAATATTTTTCGTTTGCCCATTTGAAGCGAGCACAAACAAACAATTTGGAGTTCCAACTCTTGAGCAGGCCACGTATAGCTGTCCATGTGAAAAGCACGGCTCCCCCAAATTTAATCCGCATATTTGAAGCGTTTGTCCTTGCGCCTTATTGATGGACATGGCAAATGATAGACGCACTGGGAATTGCAAACGCTTAAATTCAAATGGCATGTCTGTTGGAATCAGTGGAATATGTGGTATGAGCACAATTTCACCTTTCGCTGTTCCGGTCAATATTGTGGTTTCAATTAAATTCGGCATCAATTTTTTTACTGCCAATCTTGTGTAATATAAATTCATTTACTGTTTTATATAATCATCAATAAATAAATAACCAAATATACTATAATAATTTTTTCATATTAAAATAAAAACCTTCTCTAAAACTATCATATTTGTCAGAAGCCTCTTCCACGAAGTATTCAAAACAATCATACTGATTCATTGCTTTTCTGAATCATGTGAATAAACAGAAACTGCAAGCAGTGACAGGCATATGTTAACAACAGTCTCATTAATATGAATCTAGCTCAATATTCATGTTAGGAAATGCAAAATGTTGCTGTTTGATTCCTAATCATGCAGGTCTCTGATTTGTATGCTGTCAATCAAATGAATGTGTGTATGTATGAGTTTGTGTATTAGGTTGGATAGATTTTTTTCGTTAGGTCAAACCGAAATTTAAACTTTTTTTTTCAAATGTTGAATTTTTTCAGGAAAAAAATCAGAACTGGAGAATGGCTAGACCGATTTTGGATTTCAAAATCAACTAACCATCATCACTCCTCCCTGTACCTTCCCTAAAAATTTTATGGCAATCGGTCGAGCCGTTCTCGAGTTATGGAGTGACAATCAAAATGTACACTTCTTTTTATATATATAGATATTTTCTGCCGAACAGCCAAGCTGCGCTAAAGGCATTAACGTCTTTTGAGCTATGGTCTAGGGTAGTCATGGATCGAGTAACATCTCTAAAAGAAATAGGTTCCCACAATAAGTTAACAGTATGTTGGCTTCCCAGTTTTTAAGGCCATGTTGGCAATGATTCCTGGGCCGAAGCAGAGTTCTGTTGCCATTATGAAGCCCAGGGATCAGGCAAGTTATCTCGGTGTTTAGCCCAAAGGCTATTAGGCTAGTCATGGATCGAGCGCCGTCTCTAAATGAATTCGGTTCTTACAATAGGTTATCACTATGACGGGTTCCTGGGTTTTAAGGTCATGTTGGCAATGATTCGTGGGTCGAAGCAGAGTTCTCATACCATTATGAAGCCCAGGGCTCAGACAAGTTATCTCGATGTTTATCTCAAAGGCTATCACATAATAAGAGTGAGTTAGAGCTACATATGGGATGGTTTACCGGACATTGTGATCTTCGTTACCATCCATTCAATTTAGGAAACACTGAGATCAAAACTTGCCGGTACTGTGAGCTGCCCGATGAGATACAATTTATACGTGTCTAATAAGAGCCTCTCTATGATAATCGACTTAATCCGTAGCCTAGAACTTGTTTAGTACATTTAAAGGCTGTACAAAAGATCATTTGAGTCGCTGCACTTAGGGTCTCTTATTTTTTTAATAGTTTAAGCCATTTTTAACATCACTGGTCTGAGATCTCCTTAAAAAAATATAATTTTGAAATCAGGTGCCACGAACAACACTATTATCAAATAAATGGTGTTAACAAAGACTATACCACTTGTTGTTGTATATAATGAAATTAGAAGACATTGACGATGGCGACAACATCAAGTCTAACAGTATGGTTGACAATAATAATGACAACGTTCAGCATGGTTTGCTTTCATACTTTGAACTTTTTATTTCTTCTTCTTTAATATAAAATCAAATTTACAGAGCAAAAATATCATCTGTTGGCTACACATTTAACTAAAAATTGTTTACATGGGTATGAACACTTGTTTGTGCTTAATAGTGTTCGTATCGTAGTAAATGATGCTGACATTATATTCTTTTATCTACTGAAAACTACACAATCTACTTGATGCTGTTTAGTATTTTTACCTTGTTTATTTTTAAAATATTGCTGGTATGTATAAATATTGCAATCTTTTAGCTGATTTACAGTGGTCTTAAAATTTTGATTATGTAAAAATATTCAACTTGTTTTTAATTTACTGAAGAATAAAGAGCGCTTAAGTTAGTTTTATTTGTTCTTATTTAATACTAGCTATGCCCGCCACGTCGGAGGCGTCCTGGCAATATTTTGCTTGATTTGGCTTTGAAAATATTCCACATCAATTGTAAGATTATTACTTTCATAGTGCTTCAGTTATGGTTTTTTTTATTTAGTTTATATAGAGGTACCCATCACTGGATAAAATTTATAAAATATACCAGTTTTAACCCGAAAATTTCAGTACCTTTAAAGCGGAAGTTGCGTTTTTTCACTGTTTTTTCTACACTTTCTTTTGGAAATGAGATATTCTTGCAGAAAAATAGTATCCTATATTGGAGTCAGGATGCTAAGATACCTTCTCGCAAAAGTTTGTTAAAATCCATCCAGTAGTTTTTACGTGATGCGAACACAAATGAAAAGCAGACAGACGGAAATGGGTAACTATTGTATTATATGTATACATAGATATAGATATAGAAATGAAGATAAAATTGAATAACGTCTGGCCTCAATACAAGTATATTTTTAAATATTAAATCAAATAAACTTAACTTAAATCCTTTTAGTATATTATGGCTTTATTAGAAATCAAAAAAATATTCCTATTATTTATGGAACACGATTTCTTTCGTGTTTGATAAATTTTACGAAAATGATATAATGTTTCTGGTTCTATCTTACGAATAGCTGGGTCGATATTACACTCAGGGTATTAATTTTTTTCTATACTGTTCACGATATTTCCCACAAGAAAAAGTGTGAACGGGTTATGCTGCTTATAACTATACCGGGTCACAAATTGCAAATTACCTTGCTTGTTTCTTGTCAAAATGGTTCTCTATTTTATACGATTATCAACTTTAAAATCAGCTTATTTTTCTTATTAAAGAACTGAAATATAAACTCTAATTTTCTGATTATTAAACTAATTGTCCAAGAAACTTTTGATGACATACTATTTAAAAGACTTTTTTGTTTCACTGTACATTACTTTACTCAGTTTATATTTTGTACTTTATGCCCTCTTTATGTCCGTCCCATTAGCATGAATTTCTTTTGCATCTTATGTTGGGTTTAAAAGCGTGTAAAAATACTAAATACGAGTACATACATACAAACATACATTCAAATATAAAAAGTAATGTAATGAACTCTTTCAATCTACTCTCTGCACTTGTCTCTTTTGTTTTTCTATCACATTCAATTTAATTTTTTCTTCTTGTTTTTCCTTTTTTGTATGCACAACAGAGATATGTGTTGATAGAGCTGTTTTTTCCTTTTTGTTGCTTTCGGAAAAGGCAGTCAATGTAAATGATAGTGTTTAAACTAAATGTTTTTTTAATAAAATAAAACACTAAAGAAATGCTGGTTTTTATGGTAAAAGAAGTAAATTTGTATGTGTTTGTGTGATTATTATGAAGTACTTATAATTGTTTGCAACTGCATGTGAAGCAGAAGTTACGCACATACATTTATGAACCCAGGCAGTAAAATATCATCTAAGAGTAGAAAGCAATAACATATGCACTGATCCCTTTTGGTGTTTAATTGAATTTATGAACAGCAATATCAAAGCATTTAGATGAACATTCAAATATTGTTAATGTGCCGTATTGAAAGAAGCAAACACAGATACACTCTTAAAGTTGTGCGCATCTACTAGTACCAAAATTATCTTGTTAAGTCTATTTGATAGAATTAATTTTATAAAGAGGAAATATGAGTAGAAACACATGCAATAAACTTTATTCTCAAAATGACACAGATACATTGTTTACATTTCCTGTCCTAGCCGAGCCTCACTAGACCGAAAATTCTCAACTCAACTTGCTCTCAGCTTTATTAAGTCGAAATAATTTTGATAGTAGTATAACAACAATAAAGCATTTTTCAATCAGAATCACAACTTCTCAAAAGGGAAATAAGCAAATATAAATTTACAGACTTGTGGAATATTTTTGTATACAACGTATCTGTAAAAGTTCAATTTTCTAGAGCAGATATCAAGTTCAATTGAAGTTAAAGTACGACTTATGTTAGCTCAGAGTTCAGTTACTTGTTGCTGATTGAAATAACACTGCAGATTGATATAATACTGGAAGTTAAGGGATTTCTGTTAAAGTATCCTAAAAAAATTTGTTAAGGCGCTCAACCGCGCCGTGAAATAATTTTTACACAATTTTAAATTTTAAAATACAAATTTATTTAACACTAATTTAATTTAAAAACAATAATTCAGAAAGATTAATTTGCATAACCGGTTTTCACGAACACGTAGCCAAGACTGCCTTTTTTCATTGCCAACTTCTCCCATCATACCTATCGTTGCACCAACACGCGCGAGCTAACAGACGCTGATCCAGCAATTTAACTTTCCCATGCTTTTTATGCTGATATGCAATTTTGCCGTATCAAACCATTGAAGCTGTGTGTTATGCATTCGACTGCGCGTGCATTAACACATTGCTGATCAAGCATTTTTTGGTTGGATAGAGTCGTCGCCAATGTCTATAACTCCTCCCTCCTTAAATATCTGCGTCCCGCAGATCCTTGTGCTTTACGCTGTCGGGCACTTCTAGAACTTTTGGAAGATTCAGTTTTTTCGTTTGCTGATACCAAATCCATCCAAGGCAAGCTATCAGAGCGCCAATGATGCCCACGTTTATTCCCATAGAACCAATTAGTTTCACATCTAGTTGGTCTAACCGATTAATGTTTCTCAGGCTTACTTCATGAACATATTTGATGTCTAATAGCAGGTCATCATGTGTTATATTAGCAAGTGCAGGAGGTAGGGCTTGCGTTTTTATAAGAGAGCTGCTCGAATATGTGCGGTTTTTAATTATTATGGACTCGTTTGCCAACTGTAACAGGTAAGTACCATTTAGGTATTCTATTCTTCCATTCCATTCAAATACACCGTCGAAGTTAGAAACGTAGACTACGTCATCGTGTAATAATTCAATAATTTCTGCCTGAGTGTGTCTATATTTACACTTAGCGGTTCCGCCCTTTAAAATTCGGTTAAGACAATCCTCCTGTTGTAACTTGTCCACAGCTGATCCCTCACAGATCCTAGAATTATTCATCGAAAAACAGTCGCCTTTGATGCCATAAGTTTCAGCTTCGTTAACAAGCATCATTCTGTACGGCAAATCCACTTGTTTGCCTTCTCTGATAGTAGCCCTAGTTAAGAGGGTGTTGTAAACGCTCCTGCCAAGTTTTGGCATTGAAAGAATGTACAAGAGGAATGTGCCATTTGTGTAAACTGACGGCTTTCCGTACTCCACGGCTTCTATTGCATTATTGTAGGGTAGTGTTTCTATTTCATCTACAATCCTGTTCATTTCGGATTGGTCAAGCAAGTTTGTATTGACGATTCCACTCTTGGCCAATTGGCAAGCTCGTACAATTTCATTGATCTCATCCTTCAAAATTATTATTTCGTTGATAGTAGTTTGTTCAATAAAATTATAGTCCCTACCGCTTGTTAGGTTGTTCAATCTGGTAATTAGCTCATTAATTTTCTGCACGGATTGATTAGTTGAGTGCTGAACCCTTTCATTTATTTTATATTGTTCATTGTTGTTTCTGACGATATCGTCCTGACTTTTGAGTATTGCATTCCAATCCGCGGCATCTGGATTCCCAGCTATCCATTTCCATGCAGACCCAATCCAATCGATTGATCGAGGTGCTCTCTTGTTTTTGTATGTCAGCTCCTCGATACGTTGTTGCATTTGCGCCGTGTGGTGCAAGATAAACTCTCTATTTTTGCTTGGTGGAATATGTTGCTCGATAAGGGATGAAATGTCAGCCATGGCGTCGGTGTATCTGCTCAAGTCGATGACGTGTATTAATTTGAAGCTTCCGTCGATTAGCCACCCATTTCCTACTTTTAATGATACCAGGGGTGTCTTATATTGATAGATTTGTACACTCTTCGTATACGCAAGCAGATTAAAAGCAATAAGACCAATGAGTCCAAAAACCATGGTTGGAATTTCTGAAAAGAGTGTATGCATGATGCAGAAAATATGGGATGATATAGTATGTGAACGTATGGATGTGACGTGAAATGTCTTTAAGTAAGATTATGTGAAATTGAGGAAATGAAATTATACTATTTTTGTAAGTTAATTTTAAATGATCTTATTTAAATACCCTTCCCCTTTTTTTTTTCTTTTTTCCTTCTTTCTTTCCTTTTTTTTTTTTTTTTTAAAAAAATTTTCTTTTTTTTTCTTTTCGTACTGTGTATAATATATAATATATAATATAGCTTGTGCATTGTAGATAAAAAATTTTTATAATAGCCCTTTTAATTCATTATTATTATTACTATTATTAGATTATTTTGTTTTATAGTTATTTTTCTGCATCGTTGGGTTTGTTAGCAGTCTAATAGATTGACATTGCAATAACGCTCCGCCACTGTGTCTATAAGCCGTAACACAATTTGTCAAGAAGCGGTATTGACCCATCATCCAAAGACAACTTCGGCCCAATGCGATGTTCTCTATATTGAATTATTAGTTTTGTATTTTATACCCCGTTTTACTGCGGCGAAAAAGGATCATTATTGTGAATTATTTCCTATACATTCCTTTTTCTTCCTTGGACTTAGTCCAATTAAATTTTTTATGTGCTCTTTGTGAATTTTCCTTCCATTTCTTGTCAGCACTGTTACTTTATTATCTTTCTCAACAATTTCCTTTCTGTATAGCGCTTTATTCTTTCCCTTAATCGTTTTTATCGCCACGTAAATTCTGTCACCTTTCCTGTACTTTTTCGGACTTTGTCTTTTCTTATTCATTCGCGCATTACGGAGCGCCGTATTTCTTCTCAGCAAATGTCTAAGGTCGCGATTTACCTTGCCTTGTACTACTAATAGCCTCTCGTAGTTTGTTCCCTTAATTCTGTTAAAAAATAAATCCCTAGGTCGTTTCTTCGTCACGGAGTGTATGGTATTGTTATATCTATCGACACATATTTCAATAAGCTCTTTAACTGAAAGATCTGGAAAGTCAGTTCTCAGGCACCTAAATATCTCGATTATTGTTGAGTGTAGCCTTTCCACCTGACCATTCACTTCGCTCCTTTGAGCGGGCGTGAGATACAATTTGATTCCTAGCGATTTTATAAAGGTTTCAACTAGAGGACTTAGAAAGCTGCGCTCATTGTCAGTCACGAGGATTTTGGGGACGGTAAAATAATGTAAGACTTTAATTATTTTTTTCCTTACTTGAACTAGAGATCTATCCTGTATGCTAAAGAACTTCGCGAACTTAGTAAACTTGTCAATACAAGTTATAAACTTCTGCCCCTGTATTTCCATGATGTCCATGTGAAGAATTTCACATGGATATTTGGGGTCAGGAGTTTTTTGGTGATGTATCCGTGGTGGTTTCCTATCGTATTTGCACATGTTGCATATGTCACAACTGGCAACGTATCTCCTAATACTAGCGTTCATATGCGGGAAGTAAAATTGTTCCAAAATTTGCTCCTTGTTTTCCCGACAATTGCGGTGTGCGCTTTTATGTTCCGCTTCGATAATCTCGAATTGACGCTCCTTTGAGGTAACGTCTGAAACCATCTTTTGCGTAATTCTTATTTTATACCTAGAGAAGTGATCAATATAAATTTCCTGCAAAGCTCCCAATAGGTTTTCTGGTATTTTAATACCATTTACAACATTGGGATGCAATTTTTCTTTCAGTAACGAAATCAATGTTTCCTCAGACCAACTTCCTGCGGATACAAAGTGTCTTGCATAGCCGCGATGTGGTTCCTCGAACACCGTCATATTCATACCAATTTTTATTATGATCTGATTTTTAAAGACATTTATAGGAGCCTCAACATGCGGAATCAAATCAGAAGAGTCCTGATCAGCGCTGTGAACTGTCGATGCAGATGAGAGTTCGTCACCACCTTCTGAGGCGGTTAGAGTACCATCAAGATCTATTGCCCTACCTTCGCTTGCAGTATCAGTCGAAGAGTGATACAAGTGACTTGGTATGGTCTTCAATCTTGAAAGAGCATCAGCCACGTAGTTTGATTTACCTGGTTTATAAATCAACTCGTGGTTATACTCTTCAATACGCGCTTTCCATCTTTTCAATTTAGCGTTGTAGTTCCTATTGCCCAACGCAAATGTAAGTGGTTGATGATCCGTGTAAATGTTTATTTTTCTAGCTCCGTAAAGGTAATTTCTTAAGTTATCTAAGGCCCATACAATAGCCAACATTTCTTTCCCGTTTGTCGCGTAGTTCTCTTCTGTTTTGTTGAGCGAACGAGAAATGTAGGCTATGGGCTTGTCTTTGCCAATCTCTCCTTGTGACAAAACAGCACCCAACGCAGTGTTCGATGCATCTGTCGTTAGGTTGAATGGTTTTCCGAAATCGGGAAAAGACAAGACTTCGGCCGATGTCAGCAATGATTTTAATGCATTGAATGCCTCAAGAGACTCCTGATTCAAATCGATTGGTATTTTTCTCGACTGACTAGCCCTAATTTGAGCATGTTCCCCTCTAGTTAAGTTTGTAAGTGCCTTAGCCACTTTTGCGTAGTCACGGATAAACCTCCTATAATAGGAAGTCATGCCAAGGAAGCTTTTCAATTCTTTCAAATTTGTAGGTGGTAATAAATCTTCAATAGATTTGACTTTGGCGGGGTCCGGTCTGATACCATCTGACCCGACAATGTATCCGAGAAATTCCACACTCGTTTTCATAAAATGTGTTTTCTCAAGATTTACTTTCAAATTAGCCTCATAAAGTTTGGCAAATATGGTGTCTATATTTCTCATATGATCTTCCACATTTTTCCCGATGACTATAATGTCGTCGATATACACATAACAAATCTTCCCTATGTATTCGCGAAGGACATCATCGATCATCCTCTGGAATATAGCTGGAGCATTTTTCAACCCAAAGGGCAGTCTCAAGTACTCGAACTTTCCATTGGCTGTTGAAAAAGCCGTCTTGGGGATATCCTTGGGACTCATGGCAATTTGGTGAAAGCCTGACGTGAGGTCTATTGTCGTGAAATACTTGGCGTTTCCTAAGCTAGCCAAAGTGGAAGATATATCTGGGATAGGATAGGTGTCCGAAATGGTCACCGAGTTGAGACGCTTAAAATCCACTACCATTCTATACTGTTTTTCGCCATTTGGCTTTGGCTTCTTAGGCACAACCCAAATTGGGGAGTTGTACGGGCTTTTTGAAGGTCTTATGACACCTTCTGAGAGTAATTCTTTAATCTGTCTCTCAACCTCCTCCCTCATACAAACTGGGTATGGGTAACTTTTGGTATATATAGGCTCATTTGTGCTAGTCCGAATTTCCGCTAGCACATTAGTAGAAGCAAGCTCGCTACCATCTAGAGGCCCAAAAAGGATACTAAATTTATTGATAAGATTTTCTATTTTCTTTCTAATTTCGGGTAAACACTCCTCATTCAATATATAATTTGATTCCACCGCAAATTTTTCTTTTAAAGGAATTTGGATACTTTTTCCTAATATTAAAACGTTTTCTTTCCTATCGACCACAGCTTCTAG
Source organism: Phasia obesa (assembly GCA_949628195.1). Taxonomy (NCBI): domain Eukaryota; kingdom Metazoa; phylum Arthropoda; class Insecta; order Diptera; family Tachinidae; genus Phasia; species Phasia obesa. The sequence goes on from OX451218.1 coordinate 81,371,455, forward strand.
ATCTTTAAGGGTGTCGTCTCCGATTATTCCATCAAATGTTCCTAACTTCGGTAAAATGTAAAATTTTATTTTCTTATCTATCCCTACATGCTTAAAAAATGGTCCTGTAACCACACGTTTTATGTTTACGTCGCCCCCCACTGATTTGACTAGTATTGGTTTATTTAATGGAACGCTTCCGAGGGATAAACGTTCACTGCAATAGTTTTTATTAGAGCCAGTATCAATTAGGAAACATAAAACTTCACCAGATTCGGATGAATATTCTATATAGGGGAGGCTTGAAGGCCTTTTCCCATAAAATTTATTTCTTCTTCGCTACTTTCAGGCTGATAATCCTGCTGGTAATTTTCCTCAGCCGTGTGGGATTCGTCTGAAAAGGTTTCTATATTGTAAATTCTTGGTCGTTTGCCCACTAAGTGCTGCTCTGAGCCACGTGGTTTTTCTTCCGTTCCTGGATGGTTCATGTAGTTAATCCGACGGGATTGTACGGAAGTATCTATGTCCATGGGCTCATGTTTGATTGCCGGATATCGCGGGTGCAATGCTGGCTTATTCCGGGAACTGTGTACGTTTCCGCGTGAATTAAAGGGGTTATTGTGGTTATTATACCCCTGTTGCCAATTCCTTGCACTGGAGTATTGAGGTTGCCAGCCAGACCGCATCGGAAATGGTTTTAGATGTCTTGGTGGCATATTTCTATAACCAGGATTCGCAGAAGTTTGTTCTTGTGTTTTATTCCCGACTTTCGTATAGAGGATATTATTCCTCATTGTCAAATTTTGTAACTCAAGGCAAGCCGAATATGCCTCCGGAAGCGTTCTTGGGCGTTGTATGATTATCATTTTGGAAAGGTCTGGTTTTAAGCCGCGTATGAATATATCAAGTGATCTATTACGATAAGTTTCGATCAAAGCCTTAATGGTTTCTTCACTATGAGATTCAGTTTTAATTTTGTTAATTATTAAGGACAGCTGGTGATTAATCGTAGAGTAGAATTCATCGACAGATGACGAGCCTTGGCCCAACTGGTTGAGTTGGTGCTCCAATGTCTGAATATCGCGTTTATCGGCATAATGAAGTGAAAGAATCCTTTTCACCTCAGCCCAATCGCTCTCGAAAACATTACACGACACTAATGCTGTATCAGCGGCCCCGATGATCTTTTGTCGAACACTCTGTATGATAGCACGGTATATTGGTTTGTCCCTTACTATCTTAAAATCATTCAAAATTGCCTCTACCGTATGAATCCAGGAAATATACTGTGTGGGATTCCCATCGAAGGATCTTAGTTCTTTAACACTATCAGGAAGGCGGCTAATATTTTTCAAGTCGTCCTCGTCTGAGGTCTTTGCAGAGGCCTTTCTTCGGCGGCTCCTGCACTACCTGAAATAATTGGCAATGATTCTAGCGCATCTAACCTATTCAAAACCTGCCCTAACGCGTTATTCGCTAGATTGGACTCGATTCTGCCAATTCTAGTTTCGACCGATTTTATTTGGTCCATAAAACGGTTAATAGCACCGGTCAAAACAGTAACAGTACTTTTTAACTCTTCCATTTTCACGCTGACAAGAAAATAATAAAAAAAGGAAAACTCACTCACCTGAAATATTTATTCTGGATTTTTTATTTAGTTGATCCTTGTTCGTTGCACTGGGGTCACTTTATTATAGGCTAAAAAACAGGTTTTTTGTTTTATTTTTTTTTTTCTTTTCATATATCTATATAATATTTTTTAATTTCGTACAATTTTTGCTTTTTGGTATTTCTTTTGGTATTTTACAATTTTTACACAGCTTTTTCCTTTACAATATTTTGATTTTATTTAATTTTGACCTTTGTACGGCCTTTATATATTTTTATATTTTATTTTTATATTTTCTTTTTTTTATATATTGCGTACAATTTTTGCTTTTGATATTTCTCTTTTTTTCAATTTTTACACAGCTTTTTCTTTTACATTACAATTTTTTATTTTATATATATTCTTTTCTTTTATTTTTATGAGCCTTGGCTTCGGTAGACGCGACGCGATCTAACTGAAATCCCTTTGTCCTCGCGGAAGTTCCGTGGTTATCCTTTTTGGAAATCCACTTTTATACTCGTGGGCACCTACTGGGGCACGGTTTACTCCACTTTCGCTCCGATAACCTTTTGTGATATTAAGTTAGGATCACCAGGAGTATCGGGTTGGCAAAGGAGGACTGCTTTAATAATTGATCCTTTGGGTTAAATTATTTAATTATAGTTCTGGAGTGCTCCTTAGAGATCGCAGAAATAATTTTAATATTTATTATTTAATTCTGGAGGGTCCCTTAGGATTCGCAGAATATATTTTGTTTTTTATTTCAAGGAGCCCGCAAATGTTATTTTTTTTTTTTTGCGGCGCCAGTTAAGGGATTTCTGTTAAAGTATCCTAAACAAATTTGTTAAGGCGCTCAACCGCGCCGTGAAATAATTTTTACACAATTTTAAATTTTAAAATACAAATTTATTTAACACTAATTTAATTTAAAAACAATAATTCAGAAAGATTAATTTGCATAACCGGTTTTCACGAACACGTAGCCAAGACTGCCTTTTTTCATTGCCAACTTCTCCCATCATACCTATCGTTGCACCAACACGCGCGAGCTAATAGACGCTGATCCAGCAATTTAACTTTCCCATGCTTTTTATGCTGATATGCAATTTTGCCGTATCAAACCATTGAACCTGTGTGTTATGCATTCGACTGCGCGTGCATTAACACATTGCTGATCAAGCATTTTTTGGTTGGATAGAGTCGTCGCCAAAGTCTATAACTTGGAGTTAAAGCGTTATCTCAGACGCCAAATTATTATAAAAATATGAACAACAACATAACTTTATCTCTTATATCAGGTGGTTAAATTTTAAGGGCCGATGTTGAATTTGAATCACACCTAAACGTTAAGTTTTTTTCTGCATTTAATTTGACATTTCTCAATTTCAGACTAACTCAATTTGAACCCTGGAAAGGTACACAATGAAAATGGGCATTCAAATCAAAATGCATATCGTGCACTTCGTGACTTTTGCGGTCAATTTAATAGTCCAAATGTGTGTACAATCGGAAAAAACGTGCAAAAATTTGAGCATCAGTAAACCGACGTTACCATCACAAATGATTTTAAACGTTCAGGTCGTCCAAAATAAGTAGTCAATAAAATCTAAGAAATGATATAATTAATGCGGCTGTAGAGTCTACAGTGCACAGTGGGGCAGAATCAAAATATTTTGGAAATAACTCAGCCATTTGTAAAGGGCTAGGCTGATTAATCCAAAATTTGGCATAAGCATGGCAGAGGAGAATCTCAGGCAGAGGAGTATTTACGTTGGGAAAATGTTGATGCAGAAGCCGTTGTTCTTGATCCAAATTTACAACGATCCATTCCCATGGGCAAATACCCAATGATCTTTCAGGCAGAAGTATAAGCCATAATCATCTGTGCCAAAAAATGTTAAGAAAGACAAAGAGTATAAAAATATATTTGCTGCCGAACAGCTAAGCTGCGCTAAAGGCCTTAACATCTTTTGTGCTAAGGTCTGGGGTAGACATGGATCGAGCGACATCTCGAAATGAAATCGGTTCCCACAATAGATTAACACTATGTTGGATTCCCAGTTTTTAGGGCCATGTGGGCAATGATTCCTAGGCCGAAGCAGAGTTCTCTTGCCATTATGAAGCCCAGGGCTCAGACAAATTATATCGGTGTTTATCCAAAAAGGCTACTATGGCATAATAAGAGTGACTTACGGGATGGTTTACTGGACATTGTAGTCTTCGTTACCATCTATTCAATTTAAGAAACACTGAGATCAAGACTTGTAGGTACTGTGAGCTGCACGATGAAAATCAAAGCTTTAGGAAATGCTAATCTCTAAAAGAATTTTCAGGCCCGAGATACCCAACTTTGAGACCACATAGCGCCACCCTTGGCAAGTGGGTGGTGTTCATAGTCAAAACATAAGCTGAGATACTCCTCTGATATGCTCATGCCAAATTTTGGATTCATCGGCGTAGCCCTATTTCGATTCTACTCCACTGTGGAGTATAGACCTCTCAACTAGGCGCGTATATAACATTTTGAAGTTTTGATATGAAATAGATTTCAACGTCTTTTCATCCTCACACTCTACCATAAGTGTAACCCTGTGAGCGCTTAAAGAAAGTATTTGGAGATGTTTAGGCGCAACCCACACCATTTTTTATACCGTGTTTTAGCTGTGTACAAAATGTGGATTCTTCTTAACACACCAGAGCTTAAAAAATAATCAAAACAGTGGGGCTATTCAGATGCATTTCCACTTAAAACGCAAAGTTGGACCTGTGGCAAACAAAGTCTCTACCGCATTTGTTTCTATATACACAATTACATTCACATAAGCTACCTTGAAAATGCTAAAGAGATGATCAGCGAAAATTATCAGAGCTTTGGACATATTCTACATATATTGGAGGCGAAAGCGACCTCATCTATCAAAAAAATGCTGTTTCAAGACAATACAATGCTGCATACAAGTGCCGGTTTTATGGCAATAATCAATGAACATCAATGACAAGAGATTTGGTAGTATTAGGTGAAGTGTTGCTATTAGAATTTTTAGTATAAATTGTGGTGAATTCAGGCATTTATTTTCATATGGGTTGTGTTTGCTTAAATGGGTTAATGCAGGTATGTTGCTTGCTACCTATCATGTTTATATGAAATGCATATAAAATTAATATTTTCGTCTTTCTTTTCTCTTATTTTCTGGTTGCAGATTTACATTTTTTCGAGAATTTTTTAGTCTTCGTTTTTTGCTAGGATTTCCCTGATGTCTTTTCTGAGTAAAAAAGTGGAGCTCTAAGTTGGAGTCCTCTCTTTTCTATTTTCTATTTGTATAAGCGCATATATTACGTTAATATTGTTCTTAGTTTTTATCTAGTTTATCCTACATATGTTTGGTTGCAAGTAAACCTTTATACTCCGCTGATGCTAAACTTGTTACTTGTTCCTGTCTATAGTACAAATTGTGTAGAGTTGTTTTATTTTAATTATTTAGAGTAAGTGGAATTATATTACGTCTGCGTATTATGTGTAAATGCGAGGTGATGTGAATAGTGGTATGAGCCTTGAATAGTTTCCTTTAAATGTCATAGGTTAAAATGTCAATTGCTCTTGTTATTGTACATTCAATAAAATTTAAAGTTCTGTCATGCTCATTTTTTATTGGGTTTGTAATGTCGTTATCTATGTAGCAACTGAAAAATACACGGTACCATCCTAATGAAGAAATTACCTGAACCTACCACGAATAATATATTAAATACATAATATTGACTCTTCAGCACTACCTAAGATCTATATGGCTGGATAATAATGTTCTCACATCATAAGCGCTTACTAAAGTTACCAAACTAACAGCCAGTGAAGACAGTCTGCACTGAAGGTATGATAACCAACTATGATTGCTAAAATAAGTCGATAAAAATAATTGGACCTTGTTTGAAATTTTTTTATCACATTTTCTTTTCTTTCTACAAATTGATTCCTCAGTCAAATATCTATGGGAAGCTTTAGTGATCCCTAGGAATTAGAAAGCATTTAATATTCATTAAAACTTTTCTATGAGTGTATTATATTCTTTACTAATTGATAAATGCAATAGATATAAAATCATGCATTTGTTAATAACATTTTCAATATGCTTGTTTCTATACTGAGACACACATAATAAAGGAGTTATTTAAATTTTATAGTATGGATATACACATACGCCAGGTTCTTCATTCTCCATAAATACTTGCATCCATTTACTGTAAGTATATTTACTGCTAAAAACTAATCGTTTATACTTTGATGTGTTGGTAAATATAAACTATCTAATATTTAAACTTTAACTGAATAACTACACCCATACATGTATCATTACATTAATTTGGTAGACAAACGATTTTCTTTATATTATTAATACGAACGCACTAACATAGCAGTATAGACACAATATTTTGTTATAAAGGAAGCAAGTTTATTAAGTTTGTTAGAAAAACAACTTAAGAATAAAAAAAAAAAATGCTTTTTTATGTAGCAAGTTGGAGATGTTTCTTGAGCGGCCACTTAAATAAGTACTGGTCTGGTCAGGATCTTATACCGAAGCCCACCACTCCTGTTTTGCCGTTAAACCATTTTGTCTCCTAACCAAACAATTCGATTTCTTATCTACTTTTTAAATATAATATTCAACCATAACAAAATTTTCGCGCCAAGAGTATAAGCAGAAAAAATAATAAATTGTAAGGGGACCTTCTCTGCAAAACAAATGCCTTCTAATTGAAGGACAGAAAACTTGGTAGGCATGTCTCTATACCGCTCATCGTTGACTCTTCTTCACAAATAACGACAATCTTATAAAGCGAACCAAACAGTGAGGTTGGTTATGGTGTTTCTACAATGTCTTGATTATTATTGCTCCAAATGCGACGTTTTTGTGAATTGCCATAGTCACTTAGCCAAAAGGCAAAATAAAATGCACTTAATGCCCTTTGTCGGATTGAATCATAACATTTCAAAATAAATTTGAACAAATTGCAGAAGTTGCTCTGGCGTAAGTGTAGTCATGATAAATTGCTAAAACAACTGAGAACTATCAGTTGTCACTTAACATAGTGCTACCAATTTAAATTCTGCGTCTTGAAAAAAACCACGCTTTATTTATTGGAATTGCATGGACTCTATGCTTCAGTAAATATTTTTTTTTACTCTTTATTTTATTCCACTTTGAGAAAATTTTCTGAAAATTTTTATAACAAATGGTCCAAAAATTATAAAACGACTTCTCAGATTATCGTCGTAAGTAAAAAGTGGTTATCGTATGAAAGATTATTTTCTAATAATGGCAACAACAGAAGCTGCAATAAAATAAAGTAAAAAAGCAAAATTAAGTATTAAAAGGGTTCAATTAAGTGTTAAAGACACATTCAAATGTAAACTTAGAATATTAGAAATGAAAACATGTAAATATGCTTGCATCACTATCATGTACTTGAATGTTTGTTTGTATGAATTCAAAAAGAAAGTGCAAAAATTAAAACAAAATTCAGACTAAATGTCGTTATTGGCAATAGATGGTATTTGTATCACAAGAAGTGACAACAAACTGATAGCACATACATATGCACATACATATGTGTATAGTTTAACTACATTTTCTATTACATTTACTTGTTAGTTCAAGTAAAACGAAACGAAACAAAAAAAAAAATGAAAAAAGAGGTTTTATTTTTTACATTTAAAACTAATGATGCAGAAAGGTAGTTAAGAATGTTTAACTACAATTGAAAAGATTATTTTTTAATACACACTTACAGAAGGAAGCTCATATACTGCAAATAGATATTCAATGATGAGTAAAAATATTGACCATAAACAAAAATGTTTTTTTTTACTATGGAGAAAATTGCGATTCTAAATGAGAAAATAAGGGTCCACTTATTGTTTTATATTTCTGTTATTTAGTTGGTATATTTTTCAAGTTTTCAAAGCTTTTTAAAAGGATCAAAGGAAACATCAAAGGTTAGCTTTCTTAGTAGCATAGAGTACTTTTCTTGTTAAAGTAGTTTTAAATCGATATGGGGGATACGAGGAACAAATATAAGATGATTTTGGAGGATCATTTACTTGATGCTGAATAAAAATTTTAATTGTTGTAATGAATACCATACAATGCTGGTAAACGTATAAACTTTTGTCCTGGGGAAAACTTGTATTGAATTAGCTTCAACAAAATCACACACAAACCAATTTATAATTACTAAATTGTATAAAAAATTGATTTTGAACACCACACAAACAGAATAATTTCAGGACATACGATTTAAAAATTCGTAGGAAACAGATAACATTTAACCGGTTGAATAATTTTCAATTGAACTTTGTACGTATTCTACTAGATACTGCTGCTATTATATATGATCAAACTTAAATCTCAAACTTCGGATCCACAAAAATATGAAGTGAGCTGAGTGAACACGTTTGGCTTCTCGGTGACTGCACCATCTTCGGTTCATTTTCGTCTTTGGAACTTTGCAGCATCCAGCTCGAAATATCAAAATAAATACGATAAGGCTCGCTCCATTTTGGAAATTTAATTCAATAATTTAGTTTTTAAAACAAACACAAAATGTAGATGCCATGGCGAAATTATTGAAAATATCATTCCGCTAGGAACAAAATATTCCATTCCATTCAAAGGAAACATTGTATAGACCCCTAGTTTCGCAGATAACACACTGTGTAATTTTTTAAGTCATGGCAAAATAACCATATACGGACATCACTACGTCATAAAAGACCAAAAGAAAAAAGACCCCTGTCTCCCACTTTTGCCCAAAGTCCTCCAGGTTTTTTTTTTATGGGTCCTCAAAGATGTGGAGCCTCGATGTCATTTTTGCAAAAAAATTATCATTTCCTTTAGCTCATATTTTGCAAACCGTTTGAAATTTTGATATACTCTCTGAGGCAAAGTTGTAGCTCTTGTCATAAAGAACAAAAACTGTTCATCTTCAAGGTCAAAATCGCAAAAAACTTTAAAAAATTCAATTTTTTTACCTTTTTTCCCCTGTTCAGGTCCATAGGTAGCAAACCGTTCAAAATTCAAGGAAACAATCAACTACAAAAATGAACCTAAGATCTCAATAAACAACTTTCTAGAACATATGAACTTCCTAGGAATGATTCTTAACACCGTTTAGGTGAAAAACTTTTGCGGCTACCTAAGCTAAGTTCACTTGATGTTCACTTTACAAACTATTTATTTGCTCAAAGTATTTATTATTTATAAATTAAATTTGCTTTACATTTCTTTTAAGTAAAACATAATATCTCCTTCGCTTTTATTATTTTTGAACAAGTGTATATAATAGGAGAGAAGCGTAAAAAGTAAAATAGTGTAAAATTTCAAAGCGAGACACATGTAAAAGAATGTTGTATTGCTTTGTATAATTGTAAATATAAACTGCAGTGCGTAAGTTTGCAGTTATAAGGAGATACAAGTAGTTTCACTATAAAAATTCTGCAATCTATACATATAATAAAATAGTAACTCATTTCCGTCTGTCTGTCTGTCTGTTTATGTATTTGCATTACTTAAAAACTACTATTTAGATTTTAACAAGATTTTGTGAGGAGGTACCTTAGCATCCTAATTTCAATATAGGATACTTTTTTCCCCAAAAGTATTTCAATTCCAAGAGAAAGTTGAGAAAAGGTAGTAAAAAACGTAATTTCCTGTTTAAAGGTACTGCAATTTTTGGTTTAAAACTGGGATATTTTAAACACGGTTGGACATTTTTAAAAGTGGGACATTTTAAACACTATTGCGCAACATTACGTGACAATTGAATAAATTTGGTACTTGATTTGTATTTTTACTTTGTGGAATTACAGTGTTATTAGAGTAATTTAAACACATTTTACAGAGCTTTACAATAATTTTTAGAAAATTATTATAAATTTTAGAATCTCGTTCATAACTAAAGTACACTACTAAAGTAAATGTCACTATAAAAGTAAATGTCTTACAATTGGTGTGGAATATTTTCAAAGCAAAATCAATCAAAATATTATCAGGACGCCCACGACTTTGCGGGCACAGCTAGATAAATATATAATTCAAAATTGACTAAATCGAAAAATTTTATTTCCAAAAAAGAACGATTAATGTTCTGTCTCATTGACCTCGGAATTTAAAAATTATTAAAAATTGGTTATTGCGAGCGGCAATGAATAGACTGTCTAATTTTATGCTATACATAGTATATGCTGTACATAGTATTACACACTAATGAACAGCGGAGATGATTCGTAAAAAAATAAATGATATACTGTTTTATTATAATGCAATGACTGAGCAAAAGTTTAAGACAAGCAAAACTGGACATCATTAACTTTAGCCCAAAAAATACTATTGCATTACACAAAACAATAAAAATTACTGAAGAAAGTTAAAAGGTATTTTGGATATTGGAGACTGTTATAGATTAATGTTGAGGTACGGTATGGTCCTACTTGGTTCCTTTCTCTATTGTTCAGTGCGATTTTCGATGGACATAATTCATTTTTTAAGATTTAAAAGACGCTGCATTGGCTTTCTAAAGAAGATAATTTATCTGTTGGGCCTTCATTATTTTTCTTTTTTTTTTAAGTTATTCGGTAGTGTATCTGAGAGGGTAAAGAATTCTATCGGTTACATTAGTTCATACAACTAAATCATCAGAGGAACATCTCTCTCTCTCTCTCTCTCTCTCTCTTTGAGTTAAGGAAAATATATTTTAGAACTAATCAGAAGCAGGAAATACTTTCCTTCATTTATTCCTTTATTACCGAATAATGAGTAAAAGTTCTAAAGAACTATTCTCTGGTTTTTGTAGACTGACTACTAGCACCTTGCTTCTGTATTAGCCAGAGGTTGGTTCCTAAGGAATAACTTTTGGCAGCAGTTGCGTGTTACAACAACATGAACCCACGTTCACAAATAGGGAATTCCGAAGGCATAACTTATACTACACCTCAACTATTGGCTTCTTCAACTGAAAATCATTTTAAAAGTGCAAGGGGTACATCTTCGTGATCTAAAGTTGGAATCTAGAAAGACAGGGCTTATTTTGAATAAATATCTAGCATTGAGGACCGAAGAAAGACACATGCTGAATATGTAAGAACTCAGACTTAAGGGTAGTCAGAACTTAGACTTAGAGCTAAGAAAGGAGAAATCTTACAAATTATTTACATACCGGAAATTATATACAGGGAGAGTTATATCGCCCCAATACAAAATTAGTTTTTTAGGGGTCCGTACCCAAAGGGTAAAAATGTAATCCTATTGTTATCGATATAATGTCTGTCATTCTGTCCGTCCGCCCGTCTGTCACCTTTTATCTGTGGAACCGTAATAGGTAGAGTCTTAAAATTTTTAGAGAAACTATAGCAACAAATATTAAAACTTATAGGGTGTTCCGATAGATATTTGTATTTCAGGTAAATGTGTTTATTTCTTAAACTGTAGGAGACATACACTTGAAATTTACAAATAGTATTTAAAACCTTCACACCCTTTTAAACGTTCTTTAAACGTGAAATTATATAGAGTGCGTAAATTTATGTCCATTATAGCAAAAATATAACAAGAAAGTGACAAATATTTAGGTATCTATGTGGCCTAATTCTTGACTAGGCACTTTAAACCTATGTCCCCTATTACAAAACAAATAATAAAACTAAAAATGAAAGGGGTCTTTCGACAATGACACTTATTATAATTAACAACAATTAAAGAAAATAAATTTAATAAAATTAAAAGGGTCATCCCTAAATGTCGCGAATTTGGGGAATTGGGACCTCTATTCTAAACGGTACAGTCATATACTTAATATTTGTGCAGGGTATTTAGTACTTTGCTTTAGTATAAAAAATAAAAAAATTGTAGGCATAAGAAATAATTAACAACTTAAATTTTTAAAGTTGTACTGAACGTAGTATGGAACCCTACGTGTGTGAGTCTAGTTCGCACTTGACTGATTTATTTAGATTTTTTATTTTTAACGTTTAACGTTTAATGCAAATGAATTACATAAAGCTCAATAACATTAATAGTCAATTCATAGCACATATACTACAAGTCCTTGTTCACAAATAAACAACAACTGAAATTAGCAAACGAAGAGCCAATATGACCGAAAACACAAAACATGTGTGGAAGTGGATAGGTCACACATTACGTAGACCTCATGACAGTTTTAAAGATACGACATTATAATGGTTCCTTAAGGTAATCCTGCACTACGTCCGATCGAAAAATACATGTCGACATAAGAGATTAAATAAAATGATGGATGAGATTAAAGTATTTTATATTTCAAAGTACAATGAATAAAGGAAATAGCATAAACTGTTATGTAAAATTGATATGCTATTGAACTTTATACCTTACAAAAATAGCGCATTAATAAATCCTTGTATATAGGAAAATAAATGCTTTGGGTATTGCAAAATGTTCAATTATTAATTATTATTATCAGGTGTTATTAAATGTATTTTCATTATTTGATTACAGGCAGTTTCTAAGATATCGGTATTCTAAGAGGCAATAAAAATCCATGGTCTTGGATTAGCCTTGTGTAGTTAAAATTATTTTTTTATAATCAAAATAGTGCAAGTAATTGAAACAAAGTGGTTTTTAAAAACACTTATAAAAATAAACTTTTTTTTATAATTACTTTTAACTCAATTCTACACCAACAAAATTTTAGCTTTATTAACTTAATACAATATATCCAATTTTACTCACTTTTAATTTAATCAAAAAACAAAAAAATGTAAATCACATTCAAAACTCTAAAACTAACAAAAAGCCACATAAAATACCATACTCTTTGGTAGCAGCCACTTTAAGTTAAAAACAAAATTAAAAAAAAAAAAAACAAGATAATAAAGCCTTTGTTAAACAGAATTAAATACAATATTTAATTAGATTAAACTCCAAATTAAATTTTTATTTAGTTTTAATAAAAAAGTTTTCAAAAACAATAGCCTTTATGTAGAAAACTAATGGCATGTAAATTTAGGGTGCACCAAAATCTCTCTTTATGATTCAAAAACACTTAAAACGACAAAGTGAAGTGTACATATACGCGTTCAGAAATATTACGTATAAAAAGAAATACTAAAAATAATTAAATTATGTTCTCTTATTTTAAAGTTATAACAAAATATTTTTGGAAGTAAGTGTTTTAGTTGGTTGATTATTTTTGGGCCACCTTGTTTATCAACTTTATATATGTATGTACATACAAAGTGCACACAAACATGATTTTAAAAGCAATTTTCCAGTCTTTTAACCTCTTAAAATGGCAACAATTTAATATGACTTTAATTTAATTATTTGCTTTTTATACTGCAGCACAAAGAAATTAAGAAAAATTTAATAAAAAACGACTACAAGTGCTCTTGTTAGCCACTTGTATAGAAGTTCATAATAAAAATTGCTCACAATTTTCACCTCTTTTGTTCACTTGTTCTTTTTATGTTTTTTTTTCACTTAATATTTTCTACTTTGCACTCATACAATTCAAAATAGTAATGAACATGCTGTAACAAAAAAAAAAAAATATTAAACGAAAAACGCAAAGAAAGAGTTTTATAGACTTCCGTCATGATTATTCTTTACACCTGACCAACACACACAAAAGTTTGAGAATTAAAAAAAAAATTATGGAATAATTTGGACTTTTACTAAAGAAAAATTTTAAAATAAATTTTTTGAGAGGTTTTTAAATAATTTCCTTAATTTTCAAATTAATTTTTTTTTCTTAATTTAATAAATATTTCTACCAGCAACTACATATTTTTAACAGATAAATCTTATGATTCGCAGTACACTAGTATAAATAAATACAAAGCGGGCCAGTATCTGGCATCACGGACATGCAGTACCAGAGAATGTTTCTAAAAAAGTGGCTGTAGAATAAGACGATAGATTTATGCAAAATCAAGTATAATTTTTCGAAAACAAAACAAATGCGAAAGTTGTTAAATATAAAATATTTTTCTTTTGAAAACTTAAACAGCATTTTTTATAAGATAACACAGTGCAACATGGAAAAAAATAACCATATACGGACACCACTACGTGATAAAAGACCAAAAAAAAGACCCCTGTCTCCCAGTTTTGCCCAAAGTCCTCCAGGTTTTTTTTATGGGCCCTCAAAGATGTGGGGCATCGATGTCATTTTTGCAAAAAATGATCATTTACTCAAGCTCATATTTTTCAAACCGTTTGAAATTTTGATATACTCTCTGAGGCAAAGTTGTAGCTCTTGTCATAAAGAACAAAAATTGTTAAAATATAAAATAAAAAAAACTTCATCGCCAAGGTCAAAATCGCAAAAAACTTTAAAAAATTCAATTTTTTTACCTTTTTTCCCCTGTTCAGGTCCATAGGTAGCAAGCCGTTCAAAATTCAAGGAAACAATCAACTACAAAAATAACCTAAGAAAAAAAACTGGAGGACCTTGGGCAACACTGGGAGACAGGAGTCTTTTTTTTGGTCTTTTATGACGTAGTGGTGTCCGTATATGGTTATTTTGCCATGACTTAAAAAATTACACAGTGTGTAACAAGAGATACCCCCATCGGAGAAAAATAAAATAAACATTTAGGGTTACTATTAATGCCTAAAAATATAAATTTTTTTTCATTGGTGGTAAAAATAATCTTTCTACCTGCAGCAAAATTATTAACAAATTATCAAATAACGTACATAAGCCCTACAATAACGTACATAAGCTGGTTTAAGCTAATGTCAAAAAATGAAGGAAAAGTCTGTCAAATGCTTAAGCAACTTATTGAAGACTTTTACATGGCTACTTACATCAAGCATACCCAATCAGAGAAAGTTGTTAAAAGTGCTTAAAATGAGAATGTATTGCTGTTTTGCACTGAAAAAAATCACAGTGTTTAACATTAGTAAATATGTACAAAAGGGTTTAATTTTGAATGAATTAACAAAATTTTAACAAGTTATTTGTTATAATAGAGTTAAAAAGTAGCAACAAATGGTAGCATATTTTAAGGTACCTCCCACACAAATAGAAAAATTATTATAGGGTTCCTGGCGAACTACAATAGATAGAGTCTTGAAACTTTGCAGGAGTAACCACTGTGCTAATACGCATAGTGTGCCAAACTGCAGAATGAATTGGGACAGTAGCCGTGATACCTCCCATACGAAACGGAAAAGAAAATTATTATTGTGTACAAGGAGAACTATAATAGTTATGGATTTGAAAGTGGGTACAAGTAACCCCATGTCCATGTGTATACTCCAGATATACACATGGACATGAATTGAGACTTGAAATTTTCCACAAGTAACCCTCAGAGTAATGTACATCGTCGAGCTAAATACAGACTGGGTTAGGATAGTGGGAACGGTACCTCCCATACAAAGTAAAAAAATTATTATCATGGTAATACGCATAGTCTACCAAAAAACAGGTTGAATGGGAACAGAGGTCGTCGTACCTTGCATATAAACTGAAACTGTTTTGTCGTAAGAATAGCGTGCGTTTTCTAGTTGAAGGTTGGCCATACTTTTCTATCAAGTGTTTATTGTATTTTTTATGGATGGGTGTAGCAAAGTACGCTTGGGATAGCTAGTACTTTATAAAGGATATTGTAATCAAAATATAAATTTAAAATTTTTACATTACTTTTTAGCATTTTGGGATGTTTTTTTTATAATTTTTTAGCATTATTTTAAATCAGATTAAGCTGCAAAATATTTTTAGACCTGGTCACACTGAACCTTTACCAACCTATTAGGTAATATAAAATTATCTTTTATTTTAAAAACTTCTTTTAACTTTCTTAAAATGAGAATTAATTTAAAATAAGTAAAATACAAAGTAATAAATCTTAGGCAAAACAATAACCAAAACTTTATATCCGCATTTTTTTAATAATAATAAACAATGTTATAATCTAAAAACTTGTTATTCAATAAAATTCAAAAACAAATTTGATCATAACTTTTTTTAAAGAAATTCACAGCCATATCCTGTCTCTGAAAGCCACATTACTCATTAACAATATGTTTAAGTAGCCGCAATTCGTATTTAGTTTTTTTTCATACTTTTCAAAGTTTTAGCAAATCAATTACTCACACCTAATTTTGCAAATTTTTGAATTTAGTTTATTTTTACATTTTATATACGTACAGACATATTATAAGAAATAAGTTTTTGTGAATCAAAACTGTAAATTCTTTTTTTCTGAATAAATTTACAAAAACCCTACATGGATATTTCTTGTAAAACTATACATAAATCAACAATTTTACTTAAATCCTTAGAATGAAAGCCCACAAAATTAATCAAATAAGTTTTTTGTTGTTCTTAAAAGGAAAACTTTATTCAAATATTTTTGGAAAAAAAAAAAATATTTTAAATTTGCTTTACATTATGTAAGTAACTGTAATCATTATTTAAAAACAAGTTTGTAATTTAATATAATGTTTCCTTTCCTTTCCGTTCTAACAAGTCAACTTATTTACCTTGATGTTTCTTCTTTTAGAGATGGCATCATCTTGTGCAATTCGGCGCAGAAAATTTTAAAACATAATTTTTTGTTTTAGACTTTTTTTTTAACAACCGACATTCAGATGACATTAAAACAAAGATAAAACTAAAAAATATCTGCATAACTTAGACTTGTCAGAGAATATGAAAAAAAAGTAAAAAAAAATATTCAGAGCCACCAAATATTTTGTTTCCCAAAGCAAACACATTTTGCATATGTTTTTTTTTCTTGATGGTCTTATTTATTTATAGCGGCATTGCTATTGCATTAAGGCGTTTACATTTAATCATTTACTTAAAGGTGAGATAATTCAAACTTCTTATCATACAACGTTACAAAGAACAACAGGCGTTTTGTTTTACTTTGAAATAAAGTGTGCTTGAAGTATACTTTTAGACATATATAATTAGTAATTAAGTAGACTTCAAGTGAGTAATTCCATGTCAAATAAAGCAAACAAATTGTTTTTAAATTTCCTCTTCTTTTTCTTAATTCCTTTAACTCCCAGTGGAGCATAGGGCATTAAATTTACCATTCTCTATTTTATTGAAACTTTTGTTATTTATATTCTTTGACTTTCTGAAGCCAAATATAATTTAAAAAAGAACTATCCCTTACAGGTTTTTTAGCTATACAGTTATCATAATTCTTGCAAAAAAAACCGACTACAAAACAAATATATGTGCATCAATTCTAAACTAAAAATTTAAAGGGAAGTAATCTGTAAGAAATAGTATTCAAATCAAATAATTTAATACTTGTTGCTGTAACGGACATAGTAATATATGTACGTTCTGTACATTCAAATGTACGACAAATTACGTCAGATATAAAGACACCCTTTATTTTTTTACGCTTATTATTACTGACACAGCAATAAAAAGTAACGGTTCCAAATATATGGCAATATACGTTAAACAATATCACCTAGGGGACACCCTTTAATGTACAATTTTAAATTAAACACTTATTTTAAAGGACAGATTCTTTGTAAATTTCCAAATGTCTGCCTAAAACGGTTCAAAAGTTTGGCCATATGCATCAATTTACATCAACTATTGAGACACCCTTTAAAATTTTAAATATTTATAAATGTTATTATACGGGATATAGTAGTGGAGATTCTGTCTAATTTTCAATTGTTTGTCTATAACGGTTCAAAATTTAGGGCTAGATAGGTAAAATTATATCAATTATAGGGACACCCTTTAGTTTCCAAATTTAA
Source organism: Phasia obesa (assembly GCA_949628195.1). Taxonomy (NCBI): domain Eukaryota; kingdom Metazoa; phylum Arthropoda; class Insecta; order Diptera; family Tachinidae; genus Phasia; species Phasia obesa. The sequence continues at coordinate 81,388,825 of OX451218.1, forward strand.
ATTATATATTTGATGTTATAAAGGTATAGATATACAGGTTCTTTGTAAATTTCAACCATCTCTCTGTTACGGTTCAAAAGTTTTGCAATATACATCAATTTACATCAACTTTTGGGACACCCTTTAACTTATAATCATAAATATTTAATTTCTGATAATAAATATTGGACATTCTGTCCAATTTTCAAGTGATTGTCTACAATGGTTCAAATGGTTCATATATTAAAATTGACGTCACATATGGGGATACCCTTTAATTTTTAAGTTTATTTTTTTTATTAATTTCTGTTATTGGCAGCTATAGTAATAAGCAGTTTTTTAAAATTTTAAAAGGGTGCCGTTTACGGTTGATAATACACGTAAAAAACACGTGTATTGTATGGGGACACCCTTTAATTTTCAAAATTCTGAACTTCTTTTAAAATGGGACCAAATCTTTTAAAATCAGTTCAGAAATAACTGAGTTCTGTGGGCACAAACATAAAAAAAGCAACATTCACACGAATTGATAACCTCCTTTTTTTGAAGTCGGTTAAAAATAGGAAAATATCGCTTTTTTTCCTATGTGCTCGATTAAATATATTCTTATTCCAGTTCTATAGGCCATAGGAAGTTGAGTAATAGCTCATTTTAAATGGGGTTTCATACGCATAACAAAATAAAGCAACAAATAATTAACTCCACCATGATGTCTGATCTAGCAATATGTTTTTTATTTGGTGGGTAACAATGTTGCTTTCACGTTATCGTATCCTATCATCACGAATTTCTATAGTACTCGTGCGATATCGAATACTGTAATAAAACAGGTGCCATCATTTTTCTCGAATGCAATAATTCGGATCCAGGCTTCTTGCGTACTACTCTTCTCTCTACTAATCGGCCCTATTCCCGTTGGCGTTGTAATTAGAAAACGAAATAAAAACGACAATTTGGCGTCATGGTTGGCTTTAACGACATTCGTCGTAAATATATCGGTATTCTCTATGTTGCAATGAAGATAGCAACGACAATCAAACATTCGTTCTCTGTCGTCAGCATTGAAGCCAACGAAATTCAAACGACTACAAGAAAAAAATAAACTGCAAAAAAGTACATCAGGTAATTTCGAAATTTTAGTTTCTTAAATGGAAAAATATTCCGCTTATGTTAAGAATTTTCGGAACAGCATAAAACCCTAAAAGTTTGTGATATTTAAAGCTTGATGTATATATTCATTTTCATCACCATTATTTCATCATAATCACCTGATCTTTAAATATAAAATTCATTCAGTACTCGCCATATTTTGTTAAAACTTACAAAGAAATAACAAACTTTTGAGAAATTTACACAAATGTCATAAATAATAACATAAAAAACTGCAGAGCTACCTCACTTTATTACTTTTTCTCTTTATTTTCGATAAAGTTTCTTCATCGCTTCAATATATTTCAAGAATTCGAATTTATTAATGAAACGACAACGACCTAGAAACGACAACGACCTATTAAAATTAAAACGACAATGGGAATAGAATAGTTGTATAAGTTTTCCTTTCAAAATTCTGCTTATTATATCTGCTTATCATTGCACTGGATAACTAGTCGGTTACGGTTACAGGTCATGGAAACTTCAAGTATCATTTAGTCGAGATGAAAATCAAAGAAGGTGATACTTTCAGACTGCGTCTAAAATAGGCTGAGACGGCAGCGCAAATTCTCTGTGAATGTCCACCACTGGCTAGCATAGGCCTTTGGGACCTTAATTGCTTGCTAAATGTAGATACGATGGGGTACCTACGTCTTGAGTAAATGCTAGGAATTACTAGAGACTCCATGATGGGGAAGAAGGTCCATAATTATTAGTCAACAGGCTGGCAGAACAGGTGGCAGAACCTAACTCAATGAACATAAGGTTGCCATAATTACAATTTGGTTGCCTATAATCATTGAGGGCATAAGGGGATTGAAAAGGGAATCGGTCTGCTTCGATACTCCGCCTACAATAAAAAAGAACATTTAAAAATAAGATTTTAATCAATTTAGTTTATTTGTTTAGTTAGTTTTTTCACGGTAGTTAGGTTATCTGGAAAATGTACTTATATTGCTATATCAGTAACAACAACAAAAAAATATATATTTAAAATATTTTTGAAATTTTGTCAGAAAAGACCTCTGCTGTACAGATTGCGTAAAAAAGAAGCAAATAACGAAATATAAGGTCATCTCATGGGAGACAGAGCGTTTCTGTTTTATATTTTAAGTAGATAAGCATCTCTTTTTTTAAGACAACACTAGTCTTTGGCGGGAACCGAACCTGCATCCTCCAGACTGATAGACTAGCTCACTACCAACGCGGTCTATCGAGGCACTTTGATCCGCAATTGAGAAAAAAATATATACTGTGATATAATAATATCTATATGTTAAGAATAAAAAGGTATTTGTCAGTCGGTTAATCGGTATAAGTTATATTATTTAATGTCGCCTAATGTAGCTTTATGTTACTTTTATATATTTTTTTTATAAAAAAACTACACACAAAGTTTTATGTAACTGTTGTACAGTTGCTTAACAATTTTCTTATCAAAAATTTAGTTTACAGCGAATTTGTTTACAAAAATATTCTACAGCATGTTTCCTAGAAATGAGACAGAAAACAAAACCAAAAATTAACTATAAATTTTTAAAGTTTTATAAAACCGAAGCAAGTAATGTATATTTTAAATAACCATTATTTCGTTTAACTTGCACCGAAAAAATGTTTGCTCCAATTAAAGGTTTTAATTAGTTTCAGAAATTAAATTTTTAATAGATTCAATTATATTCTGTATTGAGAAAGAACAAAATAAATTTCTAATTCAATAAATAATTGAATCAATAAAACATTGAATTCAATTTGTGTCTAAAACTAATTAAAAACTTTAATTGGAACAACGTTTTTTTGCTTCTGTGTTAAGCTTTTATAAGAAATATTTAAATATAATCTATACAAATAATAAAACTGTAACAGGAACTAATTATTTAATGTTATGCTAATTACCCATAACGTTTTATAATAAAAATGCAATTTATTTGTTGGGGGAAAAGAGCTAGTTCCTATGCGTATTTCACTGGTTGCTCAGGCCAGATCATCAGGAAACCTTTTTCATAATTTTTGAGAAGCCAAAAATACATGAAATATTTGTTTGAAAATTTTAGTAGTCTAAATGGAAAAGAAAACAGCAATTTTTGGAATTTTTTTGTGTCTGCGATGATGCAAAATCATGTAAAAACTACAGGGTGATTTTTATTAAAATCCTATATAAAATTTTATATTTTTTCCCGTAAAAATATTTCATTTCCAAGAGAAAATGGCAAAAAGTAGTGAAGGTACAGAATTTTAACGATTTGAAGGTACTGCAAACTTGACAGCACCTGGATATTTTAAACACTATTTACAGAATTGATAAAAATTTTGTCAGGACGCATACGACCTGGAGGACACCGCTAGTTCATTATAATTTGCTTCAACAGTTTAAAATATTTTAATTCTTAAGTAGAAGTTTATATACTTTGGTTTCGGAAAAAATATTTAACCGATATGGTTCTCAATATGTTAATTAAAATTTTGTGAGAATATCTCAGTCCGTTCAGAAGTTTGAGTCTATTCAAATTCTATATTTTATTTCTCATAAAATCACATCAAAAATAAAATGTTTAATATAAATTAATTAAAACTAATAAATTAATAAAAAACAATATATCTTTTGTGTTTATCAATCTTATTTCTAATCGATGGATTAAATCTTTAATAATCGATATGCTTTCTTTTAAATTATGTTTTGATCGTCTCAATTAAAATTGTACTCTTCAATTAAAATGTTCTAATCTTTTTGTTCCAGAAAGTTCCAGAAAGTTGTTTACTGAGATCTTAGGTTCATTTTTGTAGTTGATTGTTTCCTTGAATTTTGAACGGTTTGCTACCTATGGACCTGAACAGGGGAAAAAAGGTAAAAAAAATTGAATTTTTTAAAGTTTTTTGCGATTTGGACCTTGAAGATGAAGTTTTTTTGTTTTTATATGTTCACAAATTTTGTTCTTTATGACAAGATAATTTTTTGATAATTTTTTGCAAAAATGACATCGAGGCCCCACATCTTTGAGGGCCCATAAAAAAAAACCTGGAGGACTTTGGGCAAAACTCTTCTTTTATCATGTAGTGGTGTCCATATATGGTTATTTTTTTCCGTGTTGCACTGTGTATGTCTAAATCAAAACATTGTATGGTTTAATTAAATTATCATAATATAAATAAAAATTATGTTGTGTTATATGGGCCGTATGTATGAACTCTTATTTTAAAATAAAAGATACAATTTTATTTTATTTATAAGCGATGCGCCATTTAGCATAGCTTAAATTATAGATATTAATTAAATAGATTCACAAAATATTAGTTTATATTTTTTTATTGTATTATAAAACACAAGTAAAACTGATTTTAATGTATTTAAAATAAACAATACGTTAGATTCATTGCTTACTGAAGTTGGCTGAAGCAACGACAAATATAAGGGAAGCTCTAGGTAGACTTCGTTCTCATCAACTAAATTAATTTTTTATATTATATTTCATAGGAGATAGAGCTTTTTGAAATTGTTTAAACACGCTTTACATTATACTACCAAGCAAACATTTATAAAATTTTAGTTTGAATTATATTGTCCGAACTAACTAATATTAATATTATGGGCGTAATAATGATCAAATATTTCCAAAAAAAAATGCTATCGTGACTAAAGTAATGCTAAAAACAACTATAATTTAGTATCGCAACCGTATGCGATTACAGAGAACATTACATGGTTCTTGCGACCATACCACAATCATGTATGTTTTTCTGCGTGGGCGAAGATTAGCAATTGGTTTAAAAGTAATTTGAAATACATAAATAAACATAGATTAAAATTTCCTCGAATAAATTCAGATATTTATTTTTAATTTTTGCTCAAACGTCACTGTTTCTATAACACACATACATAATTAAAAAGAACAGAAAAAAATCTAAAACGTCATAAGAAATTTGCAATATTCTACAAAAGAATATTTTACAAAGTTTTATTTTATTTTGTTGAATATTTAACGACATTCCTATTCAGCGTTGACGGCATACATTCACATACTTAGAATAAACGCAAAAGCTATTCGTGCAAAAAAAGGTCTCATGAACAAAGTAGATTTTTCAAAAAACATACGCACTTATATAAATAACTGTTCATTTTAAATTCGGATGGATTAAACCTATGATAAAATTTTATTGTAAAAAATGCTTTAAAAGTAAATCATGTAACTATGACTTCTTGTTTTGAATAACATCTGTGGATTATTTAATATGATCACAATAGCAAGAAAATATAAGTCACTGCTTTTGTCTTCGTGGCATGGTTGTTTTTAAAAATGACAGGATTATTATTATTAATGTAGGGGAGATATCGAGGCAGATCACTAACGTTATGTGCCAACCCTCTTCGATCCTCAGTAATTTCTGTAAGCGGTTTTTTAATTCACATCTACCTCGCTTCCGCTGATAATACTTAATGTGGCCCTCACCTACCGCTAATACATTTATTCAGTTTAAGGTAGCACTATAATATTTAAGCACCTTTTACTCCTTCTGGCAAGAGGCTCTTTGAGCACCATTCTAATGTGTATATATGTATGTATGTGGTAGACTCGCTTCACGTCTTTAGGATAGGACCCTTATTTGCTATTTCGTTTGTTGATTAATTTCCAGCTGTTAGTCTATTTAGTCTTAGAACGAATTCAAGAACTATTTTTACACAGAGAAAAAAAGTGGTTGTGGTTGATTACAAGAAACATTTTATGATCCCTTTAAAAATGTATGGGTTCGATGAATAACTTATAGTTATTTTCAACATTACTAAGGTTACGATACGAGGCTCACCAGGATTTATTAGAACAGAGATATAGACACAAGAAAATATCAGAGGAGTTACTATGGATCTATAATGGTCTTGTGAACCTACACACAAACAATCATGTCTGATCCTATCAAACCTAACCTAACCTACTGTCTGATCATTATTTACTACACCCAACATATGGTTAATTTTAACTATATGATTTTTTCAAAAATTTCAAGCCACAACCAAAGATTTATTCGTTTTCCAAAATAATATTGTATCCATAACCATAATAAGTTACTAATAAACATAATATGTTAAGTCTTTTCGTATATATGGATGACTAGATGTAATCAAATAATGTTAGGTTTCAAAAATATTTTGGCTTTGCCAGCAACTAAATTTTCAAAAAATATTTCATTTACAGACGTTCCTGACTAGTTTTATTATATGTAACAATATGTGTATACAAACGAGCCATCCAATACTTGAAAGCCCCTACTGGAATACCGTCTTTATATATAAATATAAATATAAAATAATATAGAAAATTACAATTTATAAGAAAGTCTAATGTTTACAAAAAAATTTAAACAAGCAAAAAAAAATAATTTGAATCCCGAATTTAAACAAAAAAATAATACTAAATTGACGGGATTTGTTCCGCCAGTAAATAAAATACTGTTGGAAACCTTTTTCCAAAAATGGTGAAAATTCTGCACGGATAAAATAACGGGATAAACATCCAACCTCCGTCTACATTAGTCATTAACATGCCTTAACAAAAGTCAAACTTCATAAAAAAAATCAGTTTTAAAAATAATGTGTAATGGAGACTGGGGGTAATAACGAAAAATAGTTATTAATCTTTTTATCGCTCACTTGAGACAAGATTAGTTGAATTATATACATATGTATGTAAGTGTTTTATTTATTTTATTTTAACCTTCCTGACCATTTCGTCGGTCTGTGAGACCGATGAATCACTTTTGTGTTAATTTCACGAAAACAAAAAATTGCAACACCATCATTCTCTCAGTATCTTCATTCTTTCTCATTATACAACGTTTAGTGTAACAAGTGCGTTTGAGTTAAAGTGTTGTACCGGTGATTGCTAGTCAGACGGTCTGTGAGACCGACTTATAGTTAAGTGTCACATTTTCGGCAGGTAAGCTGGTTTTGTTACATTGGAAATTTTTAGATGAAAATGGACAATTAGAGATCAGTTTATATGATTTAATAAAAGAATTATGGTCAAAGTTAATTATCGTGAGATTTTCGTTAGATATGGCAGATATTGAGCGCATAAGAGCTTTTCTGAATGAAATCGATTCAGATCTAGATTCTGATATGAAAAGTGGTACTGAATACGAAGATAATATTGATGTGTATGAAGCAAACACTGATACTGAACAAGAAGACTCCGAGGAAAGTGATGTTGAAGATTTAGAGGACGCTGAATCGAGCCACAAGCTCTAACAACTGATTGAAATTTAAAAAGACTAACCTCATAATGAGGCATATATTTTAAGCATTTTGAAATTAATTTTTTTAGTGTTGCTGTTTTTTCTTGAATTCATTTTATTTTTTTGTTTACTTCTAAAATATATGTTAATAGAAAAACCACATTTTATAAATGTTGTGTTTTGTGAATTAAATTTTTTTTATTTTAATATTAGGTCTAGGATCAAAAATGCCAAATTATTGTGATGAAATATAAATTGATGCTGTGAGCTAAAAAAACTTAAATTTGTTTTTTTTTTTCTTACTTCAGTTATTTCAGATTAGTTTGTTAAATATGACCACTGCACAGGTTTTGAAAACTTTATAATAGTTTTGAAATACCGAGAAATACTTGAAATCGGTCTGACAGACCGAGAAATATGAATGTGTCGCACAAAAATGAAAATAGTCAGGAAGGTTAAAATATATTTTAAAATGTCTTACTTACATTTTTGTATAAAAACAAAATCACATTAGAAGGAAATTTAAAATTTTTCATATCCTTTTTCTTTTGAAAAATATATTTAATCATTTTTTTACATTTTTCTTCAAACAACATTGACTTTTTTTATTTTATTTTTAAATAGAATAAAAATCAATCAAAATGTATTACCAAAAGTTGTTGAATCAGTTTATATTAGTCTTGTTCAAAATTTTTTCTGTGTATTTATTTAAAATTCATTTCAAAATCAACCCCTTTCCGTATTTGGGGGAGCATTTCTATATAAAAATTTACGCAGTTAATAATAATATTGTGAATATCCGATTTGAATATTACATCTTTAGAATAAATTCTCAAATCAATTGATTTGATAAAATCTGGATTTTTCTATCAAAAATCGGCAATAGGATTTTGGTGACTTTATAGTGCAAAAATCGGCACTTTTGGCAGCCGTGCTTACTGTCCTTCTACGTACGCACCTCACCTGAATTTCAGTTTGCTAAAATAAATATGTGTAAAAAAACAGGATAAAATTCAGGTTTGAAACTGAGTTTTTGTCTATTAAAGGGATTTTATAACAAAAAGTGTAGATTTTTTTCGTTAAACTGAAACAAAATATTCAGACAATTGTTTGGTAACGAAATTTGACATTTTGGCAATGCATATTATTTTTTATTATATATACTTTAAGAATATTTTTTTGTTCATTTCTGTATTAATAAATATTTGTACGATATACAGTAAAATTATATAAACGCGACTACCTGATTTTTATTCCTAAAAACGACCTCGCGATGAAATTTACTTCTGGCAAAAAGTAAATTTCATAGGCAAAAATTTCTAACCTGGAATTCAGAAAGTACGCAATTGCATTATTTGCGTTTTATAAGTGAAGCAGTTCGATAGTAACTAAACAAATACATGTATATTTTACCGATTAATCAAATAAAACTTAAAAAAGTGTTAGATTAACCGATTAGTTTTTATGTTGTTGTTGGGTACTTAGTAATCCCTTATTTAATTTTATTTAAATAAATTCAAAGTTCTTTTTCTTTAGTTTAGGAGCACAAAATTCGTCTTTTAATTTAAAGTTTATAAGAGCGACTTTATTCCTGTTGCAGCGAGGCAGATAAAACAAGTAACTAATACAAAATATTTTAATATTAAAAATAGTCCAAAATTTGCTAACAGTACCTATTTAGTTATTGTATATAAATAAAAATATTACATACAGTAGGTAAATAGGTATTACATACATATTTATGTACATTTTAGTAAAACGATCTTTTGTGAGAGCATTGAGTACTCACAAAGAAAGTTTGAAAAGGACTGTAAGTATAAAGTAAATAGTAGCTTTTATGATACTATTTACACTGATACGAAATTTTAAATTAGAAAAATTATAAAATAATGAAAATTGATAAAACAAATATTAAAGAAAAATAATAATTAAAGTTGTTCACCAACAGTTGTTTTGAAAATTTATTTATTTTGCCATTAATGACCAAACAATGAACTCTAGAATAATTGAGAACTCATATATATGCCAGGTCATAATTTGTACTATTTTCCTATAATCGACAAAAAATTGTTTTTTGTCGAAAGTTTATAAATTAGACCAAAATTATTGTATGATTTTTCTAAAATTAAATAATGCCAAAAATGCTAAATAAGTAATTAAAAATGCTAAACAAAATTGCTAATTTCTAAATAAATAATTTGTGGCTTGAATTGAAAAAAAAATAATGCTAAATTTAACTGCAAAAATGCCAAACTGGCCACACTGGTAAGTTGTAATGAAATGTATGCACAAGTTAATTTTGTTCTCGCAAGAGAATCGAAAAAAAACAAGTATTGCCAAAGGTTTACACAAGCAACTGCATGTTTAGTTATATATAACATTTTTGGGAATTTAATATTATTCTTAATACCCATAACGTTTTATAATAAAAAAGATTTCTTTTCATCTCAATTACCAAATATTTTTTGGTTGAGACTTTAAAATTTCCAACTTGAAATGTAAAACCCAGTACAATTTGCATTTAAATGTTATTTGTTTGGCGTTTACGAGGTTTAGAAAAAAGCTTTATTTATTTGTCTGTCATACAAAGTTGTTAAGATGAGAATGTAGTCTGGTGGCAAATGTTATTTTCTACCATACCAAAAAACTAAATTTCCAAAAAATGGCGCTTACGCAGTTTAAGAAGAAACACGACGATTTGCTCTAGTAGGCTGAAACGAAAAACTACTCAATTTTGTTGGTAATGTGTATGTTATGCAGTAAGCGTAAATGTGTACATTGTCAAAAACGGAGTTTGTTGAATAAAATATCTCCAAAGATGTTGACTTCTGATCTTCATATATCTATATATATAATAAAATAGTAACTCTGTCCTTACAAACAGACGTCTGCTTGTCTGCTTTTTCTTTGCGTTCGCATCACCAAGAAACTTCTTAATGGATTTTAACAAAATTTAGTGAGGAGGTATCTTGGAATCCTGCCTCCAATATAGGATACTGTTTTTTCCTCAAAAGTATCTCATTTTCAACAGAAAGTGGAGAAAAACAGAGAAAGTATGCAATTTCCGGGTTAAAGGTACTGAAATTTTCGGTTTAAAACTGGGATATTTTAAACACGTTTTTGAGAGTGGGATATTTTAAACAACATTGCGCAACAGATGGCACCAATTGAATACAATTTGTATTTTTACTTTGTGAATTACATTATTTTCAAAATATTTTAAACACCTTACAGAGCTTTACAATAATTTTTCGTTTTTTTTATAAATTTTTGATATAAAGTAAATACATAAACCATAACTGAAGCACTATACAAGTAAGAGTCTTACAATAGGTGTGGAATACTTTCAAAGCAAATTTGAGCAAAATATTAGCGGGTACAGCTTGTGTAATATATTTGTTTGAGTTCTTCTTTATATCATATTATACACTCTTGGCTGTAAAAATACTTTTTATGTTCCTTAGTTTTTAATATTTTTTTTCTGAATTAAGGATGAGGCTATGAAGTCCTCGTTTTATTAGAGTCAAAGTTTGGTTTTCTTATTTTAAGATTTTATTTAAATAAAACTGTTATAAAATTATTTATTTTTATTTGGGCTCAAGGTCTAATTTAAATAAAACTCTATTTTGTTTTATTAAATTTTATTTTTTATAAATCGATATTTCGAACACCTTTGGTGTTCTTCATCAGGAAAAACTAAAGTGAAAAAACAAACAAACAATATACACAAAACATAAATATTACTAAAAAAAAGCACAAATCTTACATTGAGTAAAGCTGTCCGCTTTCAAAAAGAGTGCAATGCTTACTAAAAGCTCTTTTGTTTATATTTTTATACAATATGCCTATACGTATGCGCGCAATTTTCTGTGTCTGTTTTAAAATTCATCCTTATGTCCGTGGGAGTATTTATTATATGTAACATTTCTATTGTGTATCGTTTTTTATAATTACTTTCTTGTTGTAATATTGTTGTATCGACAAGGTTGGGAGAGTGACCTTTGATCGCACAGTGGGCTGCCAATGCTGTTTTTTGTTCTGTAGTACCTTTACGTGTTTTATAATCTGATTTATGTGCAGCCAATCTTGTTCTTAATTTTGATTTTGTTGTTCCAATATATATTTTATTACATACATTGGACCCGTCTCCATTACAAGGTATTTTATATATTAAGTTTGATTTGTCCAAATAATCTATTTTTGATTTCGTGTTTGTGAAAAGCATATTTAAAGTTCTATCGGTTTTTAATGCAATATTGAATCTTTCCTTGTCATATATATTTGAATGTACGATCCTCTCCGAGAAACCAGGTACATATGTTAACGATTTGAATATTTTTTCCGTCTTTGCATCAATCTTTTTATCATAACTCTTTGTAGCATTTTTGATAATCTTTGTTGCCATACTAAAAGAATAACTATTTTTCTGTAATATTCCCTTAATTTTCTGGACGTTCTGTTGGTGGAAACTTTTATCACTTATTTTCAGGACTCTTTCTGCAAAATTTCGTGCAGTATTAATTTTCACGTGTTTCGGCTGGTTCGAGTAAAAGTTGATAATACGAGCTGAGGCGGTTGGTTTTTGGTACCAGTCTACGGATAATATATTTTGTTTTCTAATAAGAAGTGCGTCTAAATATGGTAACTTTTCTTCATTTTCCAGTTCTTTCGTGAAATGTATTTGCCTGTGGAAGTTATTAAGAGCTTCTAAAGTAACATCTACAGCATCTCTTCTTAATATGCACTGTGCGATCAAAGGTCACTCTCCCAACCTTGTCGATACAACAATATTACAACAAGAAAGTAATTATAAAAAACGATACACAATAGAAATGTTACATATAATAAATACTCCCACGGACATAAGGATGAATTTTAAAACAGACACAGAAAATTGCGCGCATACGTATAGGCATATTGTATCAAAATATAAACAAAAGAGCTTTTAGTAAGCATTGCACTCTTTTTGAAAGCGGACAGCTTTACTCAATGTAAGATTTGTGCTTTTTTTTAGTAATATTTATGTTTTGTGTATATTGTTTGTTTGTTTTTTCACTTTAGTTTTTCCTGATGAAGAACACCAAAGGTGTTCGAAATATCGATTTATAAAAAATAAAATATAATAAAACAAAATAGAGTTTTATTTAAATTAGACCTTGAGGCCAAATAAAAATAAATAATTTTATAAACTAAAAGGTCGAATAATACAATAAACAAATAAAACTGTTATATCTTGGTCTTTTAAAACAAATAACTACGAAAAAAATATTTTTTTTAACATTTTTTTTACAAAATGGCAAAGGTAGGAGACCAAAGCACCAGGGTGTGATTGTCTTAGTTTCATCCAAAGTCTGCAGCGCGACCTATAACTTCGTATAAGAAGTGAGACTCAAAATTCAGCTAGGTAAAATTAATAAGAGTTTAATTGTGCTCCTCAAGTAAAAAAAAAATTAATTTAATGGTTCTCCTCCAGTGAAAAATTGAGTTAAATGGCTCTCCCCCAGTGAAAAATTGAGTTTTAAAAATGGTGCTCCTCCAACGTTCGACTTATTTAATTAAAATTCATGGGTTAAACACGATAACCAAAACGATTACACGTAGCTGATTACAGCAACCACCAATACAGTACAACAGTACAGCTATTCGAGGAAGCCAATCTGGCAGTGTGAGTGAGACGTAACTGCTCGAAGGCCGAGCAACAAGGACGGCCTGATTGGCTTTAAGCGAAAATAACCACCCATTCCAATAACAATTCAACACATTTCCTGTGACCATTGACTGGAAACAATAACCAAATGCAGAATTAAATTTTCTTGTTCAATAAACTTAATTTCTGCTAATCATTAAAAATAAAACTTTATTAAATTTAAAGTTTAGTAAACTTAATTTTTGCTGATCAGCTAGTTCAAAAAACTGCATTTCGTAATCATTATTATTTTGTTAACTTAAATTGTGCAATACTTTTCATCAGATGTCAGCAGAATTTTTAAATAATATTTCGTATTTAAATATTGTGATAAGTTTTAAGTTCTTAGTTCTTAATTTGAATTTAATAATTAAAAATCAAATATTTTAAAAACGGGAACTTTGTTGTTTTTGAAGGAATTAAAGGTGCATAAATTAAGCACTACATCAGTAGCTAAAGCTTAAGTATGGTGAGTACCATTTATTTAAACTTTTGGTATTTTTGACACTTATGTTACTACACTTCAAAGAACAATACTTCTATATTTTAAAGGAACACTTGTTTATTTGAGTACATACATCCATACAAACACACACACACACAAAATGTTCAAGAGTATAAATAACGCGGAAATAAAGTAAGAATTTTTAAATAATTCCAGTGTGAGTAGTTAGTTTATAAATATTTTAAATATTTATTTACACACTGCACTACTTTGTTTTATACATACGTACGTTATGCATACATACCTACAAAATGGTGAATTCTTGAATACATTCTAAACTTGTGTCAGCATATTTCTTACGAAAGTAGGTTTCAAAAACTAGATATTATGTAAAATTGTTTATATGTGTAACACTTCCACAGTTTGCACTCATACTCATTTCGACAGCTAGAATACAGATACAGATATGATAACGTATTTAAATTCATTTTTGTTATAGTTATTTATTATTTTTTTTAGTTTTCCTAAACGTATGAAATGTGAATATCGTTTATTCTCATGAAAGTTATAACAAAAAAGTACCAAAAAGAACATGCGACTTAGTCTTTTATCATTGCAAATTGTAGTATTTTTTTTTCAGTTTTTATTATTTCACTTCTACTTTTAAAAATATAAATCGTTAATATTATAACTGCTTCTAAAGCGTGCACTATCATTTATACGAGGGAGATTTTAAAATTACATTGTAGCGTTGTATTTCTCACCAGATTATTTTTTAATATCGGAATTATCAAAGTGCTCACTTACGGTATAGAGAATTTAAAACAGCATTTTGTATACATTCGAATACACATTTTTTAGAGATGTGTGCAACGTAGGGCTCAGCTGTTTTCTAAACTGAAGCAAAAATTTACCTGATTACTGAAAAATGGCAAAAAAAAAGTGTTAGTCTATTACTGTTAAGGACTTTCTATGAAAATATTAGGAGCCTAGCTATTAAGGTTCAAAAAATAAAAAATAAGTGAAAAAATTATTATTGCCGCACAGCCGCAACACATCTACTGTAACAATTTCAAGAGTCTACCGATTATAGTTATTCGCTATAGCGGTCATGGCAATTCCCTTTCTATTAATACTTCAAGAGTCTACATATTTTGATTCCAAAAATAAGGCAATATACGTGTGGCACTGTCGGAACACCCTTTAATTTTTTTGTAATTATCATAGCGGTCGTGGCAAGATATCTTGTTAAAATTTATCTGTAAAAATTTCAATAGTCTACCTATTACGGTTCAACGCACACCGAATTCTCTTTATTTATAATTATTTGTTATAAAGGCCATATTAATACACTTTCTGTGAAAATTTCTAGTGTCTACCTATTATAGTTCAAAAATTATTCCACATAAATGCATATCACGTCACTGTCATAAAACCTTTTAATTTTTGCAATTTGTTATAAGAGGTCGTAGTAATACACCATCAGTGAAAATTTCAAGAGTCTATCAATTATGGTTCAAAAACTGGGTCATATTCATCCAAATCACGTCACTGTCGGAACACCATTTAAATTTTACTACTTGTTTTTTTTTGTATGCTTGTTTGTCTATCGCGAGAACAATTGATAGGTGCAGCAGGCTATATCTATTTTCAAATATAGCTTCAAGGGAAGACAAAAAGGATAATTTTGGCAGTTCTAGTGAGCTGATTTCAAAAATGTTTTTGTATATGGTAGATTATTATACTGTATCTAGAGAACTGTTATATGTAGGTAGCACGTTTGAGTTTTGCATCAGTAGGCCCCATATTAAGATACATTGTGTAAAGAAACATATTGGATTAAAATGGTGGGCGTTGTACCTTCTATACAAAATGAAAAAGTATTGTTGTGTACCTAGAAAACTGCAATAGATAGACCCTTGAAACGTTGCACGAGTAACCCTTACACAGTACAACATTTTTGAGGTGATTGATTTGGGACTCAATTCTGATAATTGTTTATGAAAGTAGCCTCAAAAAGAAGAACTTCTGCGTCATTCGTTTAGTCATGGTACATCAAATAATAATTTAAAAATTAATTTGAAGTCAAATTCATACCTTTACTTAATTGTGAATAAAAGCGTAAAGCGTTCATCGATTTTCATGATTTATGTCTGATTTTGTTCATAGGTTATGCGACTTTACGCGAAAGTAATAGGACTTGACACTTTTTTACATAAGCAACAGTTTCGCAGTTATAAGTAAATGTATGAAGAAAAATTTTTTTTTTCATTAAAAAATATTGTTTTTTTATTCATAAAAAATCCGAAACGGTAAAAAAGTGTCAAGTCCTATTATTTTCACGCAAGCTTATATACAGTTCTTTAAAGAAACTAGAAAGCTCTCGGCTTGGCTTATTTTTTTCACCTTTGCAAAATATCCTATCTGTCAGTCATTTGTAAAATTTAAACATTTTTTTAATTTTCTCTCTTAAAATTCCTTTAATTGTATATCTTTAACTACGCTTCCGCTCAATAACTATTTTAATGCAAATTAAGTGCAATGCAATATGTTAACACTGAAATAAAAATTTATGTTTTGTTTTATGTGCTTACATGTGTGTGTGTTTGTTATTAATGTTTGTATGCTTATATTGGTATATTGAATACGAACGGCATGTTTAACTTTAACATCTTTAATCAACTCAAAGAAATTAATTAAAACGTTTTGTTGTCATTTCACACCATAAACGACAATAAAAACTAAAGGCTGGCGTCACCAAATACCACTTACATACATACAACAAAGTACTACTACTCCTACCTTATGACAACAAAAACAATAAAGAGGAAAAAAAAGCGATGATGTAAACAATTAACGCCCACGTTGAATATACGAAAACAAACACAGAGGCAAACGAATTCTCACATAGACAATTGCTTTTCTACGAAAAACAACAAATATTTATCTACTTCCACTCCTACGATTGCCGCTGCCGCCCACTCTTAACGGATGTAAACAATTGTCCACTTTATTCGCTTACTCACACATCTACAAATTCATGTGATACAAAAATTCAACAAATGTGCAATAAAAATATACAACGACACACTGATGGCTGAGCTAAAAGAAAGAAACACCGACATCCAGGAAAAACGAAAAAAAAAGAAATTAACTGAGACATAAAATTACGAAATGACATTAACAATATAACGCACTACATAGTGAATAGACAGATAGACTGACATACGAAAAACTAAACTACGGTAGTAGCAGCTGAAACTACAGGCTGCGCTCCTACCTAGAAAAACAATTATAAAAACAACACAAATCTCGAAACCATGATAGATGAGAACTAACGCCCGTTAAAGGCTTCTTTCTATCTTCTTTGCTTTATGTGGTAACCACCACATTTAGTAAACAGTGCGAAGCGAAAATAACAAACGGTTTTGCACTCAATTTCATTGAATCGCCTGAACAAATTAGTTTTGTTGCCATTGATGGGTGTCAATAACGCGGTCTAAAAAGTTTCATTCACTCGCATATTATTCAGCCACCATTCTATGGCAATATGAGCCTTGTTACCTTTACGGTGTGAGCGGCAGACACACAGTATGTGTTGTAATGCAAAATTAAAGCATGTTTAGAGGAAAAAGTTCACATTTAATTGTATTAAATTCGTTAAAAGAAATATTGGCAAAATGAAAATAAAGTCAATCAACTTTGTCAAAGTTACGGTGAAAGACATGAAGGCCAATATTAGGAAAAGTGCGCTGCATAAAATAGCCGTAATGTGACCAAATTGATTACATCATAACTAAAGCTGTTGTATGGACCAAAACTATGAACTAAAGCTGCTGTATAAATTCGGACCAAACGTTTACTAAGCAATAATTTGGACGAAAGCGGTTACTCATATATCCAGAGAAAACACGTCGTAGGAGGTTTTTAAATAAAACTTGTTGAAAAATATTTTATATCCCAAATGCGTAAAACCAGTTTCTTTCAAATAAGTTTGAATAAAAAACCATTAAAATTCGTGTAATTTTCGCAGAACAGTCTTTGAGAAAGGTTTATGGAAAATTTACTCATATAGTTTTTATCTTCAAATTCAATTTTATAAAGTTTAAATTCAATTTTGTAAACATTAAATTCAATTTCAATTCATATTTATAGAAAAATCAATTTTTACAAAAATTACTATAAAATTTTTACAAAAAAAAAAAATTCTAAAAAAAAATTACAAAAAAATTTACAATAATATTTTTAGAAAACATTTTCTATAAAATTATAAAAAATACCAAAAAATTTTCAATAAAATTTAAAAAAGAAATTTTTCAATAACATATAAAAAACTATAAAATAGTTACTATAAAATTACTATAAAATTTTTACAAAAAAAATTTGCAATAATATTTGTACAAAAAATTTTATTGATTTTTTTTCAATTTTATAGAAAATTGCAAAAATATTACAATTTTTTTTAAAAAATTTTTAGAAATTTTTTGTAAAAATTTTATAGTATTTTTTTAATCTAATTTATTTAAAAAATTTCTTTAAAATTGAATTTTCTATAAATACCAATTGAATTTGATGTCTACAAAATTGAATTTGATGTTTATAAAATTGAATTTAAAGTTTATAAAATTGAATTTAAAGTTTAGAAAATTAAATTTGAAGTTTATAAAACTGAATTATAAAATTGAATTTAAAGTTAAAAAACTATAAAAATGCGGTCTGTACACACAAAGAAAAACCATGGTTATGGTATGGTCGCATGAAGCACATTATGTTGTCTGAAGTAATATATGGTTGCGATGAACAAATTTTAGTTGTTTGTAACCTTACGGGACCATATCCCGATAAAAAAGTTTTTGTTAAAATTTTATCATTAAATGGTTACTACTTACAAAAAAAATCAACATGGTTGGTTTTAACTATTTAATTTTTACTCCACAGTGTTTTAACCACAGTGTTTTCGTAGGTAACCATAAATTTTTTAAAAATAAATATTATTTGTTTGTTTACGTCATCGGAGTTTATTGTGCTTAAAAACATAATAAAAAATGTAGAAACAATTATTTCGGGAAAATATACACACGTTTTACTATTTATTTTTCGCTGTTGAATTGAGTGCGTGACAACTATCTTCTCTGGATTCCCGAAATTTGTGTCCTCTCGGTGTGAGACTGAAAATTATTTTTAATTTTGATACCACAAAAAGTAATAAAACCTCGATATCATGAAAATAAACAGGGATATCATTACTGATGATGAAATATTCGCAGATACTTACAAAACAAATTTGGACGATAATGTAATTTACGAGGTGATTTTAAATTAAAGATTTCAAACCCTCAGATGAAAAAAACTGATTATGGTACAGACTCACCGTTTACAAGAATGCTTTGCTTTCGGAGACAAGAAAGGCTGCACTTTGTACTTGAAAGACTACATGAAAAAGCTGTTAGCATCAAAGGTGATCAAATTTGTGAAAGAAATCTTAAGCCGTTTAAAGGATTTACATTAATTTACTAGTAAATCCAGGAACCGCGATGGTATGGGCCATGTGCGAATGCCGTGAAATCGATGACCAGTCTTCCTGTCCTTATATTCTAGAAACACGGCTTGGAAGAAGCAACATGCTTAATAAATTTATTTACGTTTGTATTAATTAAATCAGCTGTATTTTATATATGTAAATAAACAAAATAATAAATAATTTTGTATTTTAAAATGTACCAAACTGGCATATCCATTTCATATGGCATTTCATATTTTTTAACCATAATAAAATTATTAAATTAACCATAATATTATAATGTTCAACAATAATATGTTTGCACTGCAAACATATAATTTAACCGTAATATTTTGTTCTTAGATGATGGTTACCTACACTATGTTTTTTCTTTGCGTGTAGAAAAATCATAAAAAGGTTTTTAGAAAACTCATTGAAAGTTTTTCTATAACAAACTCACTAAACACGTATTATCTTAAAAACACGTCGAAAAACGGGTTTCAGGAAATTCGTCGAACAAATTCTCTATAAAAGCGTTTTGACTATTAATGAATAAATAAATAAATAAATAGTTTTTTTTTTAAAAAACTCTAAACAAATATATAATATTCTACTAAAAACTAAGTAATAGAAATTTCCTATAAAAATCCCTAATCATAACAGAAACTGATGGAATTTTTCAATATACTTTATTTCTCAGAAAAAGATCGTCAGAAAAATTTTTTATTAACAACTTGGCACAACCAAACTCTAGTGATAAGTTTTATCTCTAGAATAGAAATAGAATGGAATAGAAAATTATACAGAAAGGTTAAGAGAAAGAAAGGTTTACGTTTGAAAGTATTTTCTCTAACTTATAGTAAAAATATCGGAAAAATTTTCGACAGACAACTGTTAAAAATTGGCCATATAAAGCTTGCCAATAAAATTTTCTGCACAAAATTGAATAAAATTTTTGCTCGATTTTGCTTTGAAAGTATACTGCACTAATTGTAAGACTCTTACTTTTATAGTGCTTCAGTTATGGCTTCTGTTTACTTTATATAAAGCTACCCATCCCTGGATAAAACTCTAAGATTTACAAAAAAAATTCTAAAATTTATTGTAAAGGTGTAAAATTTTGCGAAAAAAAGTATCCTATTTTGGAGTCAGGATGCTTAGGTACCTCCTCTTATGATTTTGTTACAATCCATCCAGAAGTTTTTACGTGATTCAAACGCAAAAGAAAAGCATACAGACGGACGTACAGACAGACAGACGGAAATGAGTTACTATTTTATTATATGTATAGATTATACCAGACAAAATATTGGAAATTTTGTCTAATTATCAAGTGTTTGTATATAATGATTCAAAAGACATATAATACATCAATTATAAGGATACTCTTCAATTTATAAATTCAAACAGTATACTTGTTGTTATGATATTATCGGCCTCTTATCAATTTCAGCAGTTTGTCTATTACGTTTTAAAAGTTTTACTACATACATACATCAAATTACTTCGATTATTGGGACGCACTTTAATTTCTAAATCCAAATTTTATACTTGTTCTTATAACGGACTTAACAATACATGTCTTTGTAAATTTCAACCGCCTGTCTACACCTGTTCAAAAGTAAGGCCATATACATTAAATTAAATTAACTATTGGGGCATCCTTTAATGTATAATTTAAATATTTATATTTGTAGTATAACGATCATAGTTATAGATATTCTGTATAATTTACAAGTATTTGTATATAATGGTTCAAAAGATAGGCCCATATAGGTCAAATTATGTCACCTATGGGAACACGTTTTAATTTTTATATGTATTTTTTATTACTTTTTGCTATTGGGAACTATACCCTTCACCACAGGTGGAAAGGGTATATATAAGTTTGTCATTCCGTATGTAATTTCTACAATATTCATTTCTGACCCCATAAAGTATATATATTCTGGATCCTTATACATAGAGAAATTGATTAAGCGATGTCCGTCTGTCCGTGTTAGTGTGGTAATGTCATTTGCCAAGGCACCAGAAGAGATACAAAAAATTTAAGCACACCAATCTGTCAGGCATAGTTTCGAAAATGTTGGTATTGCAATTCAGCAACATCGGATCATTCCTTTGGAGGCTGCGGGCCAAAAACCACGCCCACCTATATTTTTTTTACGTTTTTTTTAAATTTTTTTCGGCTTTAATGATTCTGTTTTGCCTTTTTTTGTCAAATAAATATTAGACTGCGACAGGTAGATCGCAAGGAGTGCATACAGGTCTCGGGGGATCAATAACCCCCTGCGAGGGGCGATTTTTGTTTGTTTTTAGATTGGTTTTTCTGCTTTGATTTGTATTAGAGACCTTAATAGAAAGCAATACGCATAGAGGTAGCCAATGGACCCACAGGGTATCCACTGACAAATAGGAGCAGTTAAAAGGACCCCCAGGTGTCAATATGATGAAATTTTTTTTTGTAAGGATTTCTTTTTGCTTTAGTCTGACCATTCTAACTCAATATAGATTGGAGAAAGGTCCAAAATTTAACAAAAAAATTTTCTAAAAATTAAAAAAAAACATCTTAAAAATTTTTCAAAAATATTTACAAAAAAATTTACAAAGCATTTTTAAAAAGATATTTTACAGAAAAATATTAGAAAAAAAAATTTTTTTAAAAATTTTCCAAAAAATTTTCTAATAAAATTTTAAAAAAATTTTTAAAAAAAAAATTTTTACACACAATTTTCGAAAAATTAAAACAAAAATTTCAATATTTCTTTCAAAATGAAAATTATGACTGTAACATAACATATATTTAATATTAAGAATATACATATTATTGTATGTGTGTATATAGAGTAACATATTTTTTTAAATGCGTTTGATTTTTAAATAGATGATATCTCTGTTTTAAAACCTAGGTGCATTAAACACATAGACATCATCAGAATACCGACTACAAACTGTCAAAAATGAAACGTTGTGGCTTTCATCAACTTAGGCTAATTTCTATTTTATTCAACAAAAGAAAATGTCACAAAATTGCAAATTAAAAATTCATATGAAAAAAAAAGTTTTGGAGGAAATATTTATAATTTTTTGAAAAAGTTTTTTAATTTTATAAAAGCAAAATAAGTATTTCTACAACAATGTCAGAGTTTTAAAGAGTCAACAATATGGATAATGCTGTACATGTCTGTATAAATCAAATCACCGTGGTGAAGGGTATAGAAGATTCGGCACAGCCGAATATAGCACTTCTACTTGTTTTAATTTTAAAGTGGTACTCTTTACGATTGCTAATGCGCATAAAAAACATACATATGTATATGTTGTATGGGGGCACCTGAATAGGGTTCACAAAATTTGGGAATAAGTAAACTATCTCTTGCTCCCTCCCGATTAGACCCAAAATTTATACATCTCGTTTTCTCCATACACCAAAGGCACATACTGAATTTCATTTTGATATGTCAAACGGTATGACCTGTACTAACTCCACAAAAATAGTGGCATACATACCCACCCACCCACAGACATCATCCCGAAAAAACCCAAAATGGATTCCGAAGACCTCAAAAAATATCAATACGTCGAAATTCCGACTTCAATTTTTTTCACGATTACTATTTTAACCTTATACTACGTTTGGTAAAGTAAAAAAAATAATTTGCATAGAATTGCGAGCCAAGGTAGTCTCTGCTACTAGACTAATAAAGCCCGTTTCACACTATAATACTGAGTGTTAAGATTTTCGTATGGATTTTGTAAGATAGAAATCAACTGAGAATTGTGTGATTGTCAAAAAATCTAACGTAACATAACATTTCGTTTTCACACTATCACATTTCAAATAAAATGAAAAATATCAGCAAGAGAACAAGCCGAGACGAGACATCGACGGCGTCGGCTGAGAATTCTTATGTGGAAAACAGAGGTGCCGGATCTTAAGTTTGTTTGGCCATTCAAGTTTCCGGTTAATAAAAAAAATTAAAAACTAAAAAAAAAAAATAAGCATAACTTCTAG
Source organism: Phasia obesa (assembly GCA_949628195.1). Classification (NCBI taxonomy): domain Eukaryota; kingdom Metazoa; phylum Arthropoda; class Insecta; order Diptera; family Tachinidae; genus Phasia; species Phasia obesa. Next base: position 81,411,824 of record OX451218.1, read on the forward strand.
GCATGGCGATAAGACTTATGGCAATTTAAGGCAGATGCAGAAGAAAGAAAAAACAACATCGGCAGCGGCGAACTATCGGCTGCGATTCACTCAGCTTGGTACTTTGCTTAGAAAAGACAACCCTGATAAAAAGAAAAATTTTATCGTTTAAGGACAGTTTAGACAGTAAGACTTTACGTACGTAAAATCTAAGAGAAAATAAAATGAAAATCAATCCGTATGAAAAAATAGAGATTAAAAATCGTATTGTTTTTTTCTTACGTTTACACCATTGGTGTTGAATAAAATAAAGTAAAATTGAAACAGCTGTTGTTAAGGCAATAAAAAAAAGTGGAAACAAATAAATAGTCCGCGTACTTGTGAAAAATATGCCAAATTTAAAAAAAGTAACAAGGAAAAGGTTCTTGGTGTTGTACTAGCCATTGCCATAATAAAAAAACTGGAAACCAACAACTAAAACAAAATTAAAAAAATTTCACGTTCTTTTGCCAAAAGTTTTTTTATTGTTTACAAACTTATTTGTGATGTCAACTGGATCTATTTTGCATTATATTCAGCGGTTTTCTACTATTTTGACGAGTTTCGTCTTTGAAAAGTTAGAATTAATAAGAAAAACTCAACCCTGATCTAATGAAGTAGAATAGTTTTTGAAAAATTTCAAACATAAAGAGAGCCGTAAGACTGTCAAATTTCCATCCGTATTTTCTCTCAATGTCAGACAGTTTCATTACATAATTATTATGTTTAGACGATACTACTTGTACTCTACTACACAAAAATTTTACATATCGTATTACTTGTAGTATAATGTAAACCGCCCTTTAAGGCCACGATTCACTTCATACTCAGTCGTATGATTTGTCAAAAATTACCTGTGTGCGCAAAAATTATGATAGTGTGGATTAAAAGTGTATGTGTGTGACAGTCTTTTGGACAGATCTGTTCGAAGATCATAAAATTATATTTTTCCATGCGATCAAATCTTATTCTGTATGATAGTATGGCATCTACATCGCCATCACCAGTTCTGTCAGATTTTTTTGTGATTGGATTGAACGATTGTGTAGGATAGTGAATCCTGACCTTTTCTAAAAATGGTTTGGCATTATGGGATGATACTTTCTCATTGGATTTAAGTATTTGACAAGTCTTAATACTCAGTATAATAGTGTGAAAATGGCTTAAACAAAGACAATATTTAGTTGGTTTCAATCTACACTTAATAATTTTTCTATGCTCGTAATATGATACCATTTGCTATTTTGTTATTGATCGTAAAATTTAAATTGGCTCCTATAATAATTAATTTGGCTTTTTTACATCTATACCAATATAATATGCACAAAGTTTTTGTAGGTTCAAATGACTTAACAATCTGTATGTTCAAGTTAATAAACTCTGTTCACCATATTTGTTCTTTTTGCAACATGTATGCTGCTACATATTGTGGTTGTTGCTTTAATAAATACATGTTGTTGTGACACCTGTTGTTGCAATTGCTTTAATCTGTAAATCATCGAGCAACTTGAAGGCATAACGATTTTAATAAAATGTGAGAGTAACTAATAACGTTGTTTTCGTGTAAATTCCTATAACTGAATGTACATATAAGTATGCATGTATTGCTGTTACGGCAATAAATACAAGTGTATTGAAGTGAAGATAAATTGTGTAGTGTTATGTAGGCATGTGTAATGTAAGTATGTGGGAAAGTGAAAATAAATTAAACGTAAATTGTCAGTAATAATAAATTGTCGACCTTATGCTGGTATAGTAAAACAATTCCTTTATTGGATATCATGTTTAATCATCTGAAATATATTATTAAAGCTTGTTACACACATACAGGCATGTAGATTATAAGAGTATTTTTACTATTTATTGAAAAAGAAATGATAAATCGTTGAACTCCACTCACTTAACCTGTATACTGGTATAATCCTCATATTTATTTTTTCAGAAATATTCAATTGCTTTTCATTAAATATTCTCCTGACTGATATCAAACTGAAACGCGGAATATCAATAATAAATAAAGAACTTGTAATCTATTAATCTCATCCGAACTCGAATTGAAATATCGTTACATCAAACTTAACAAGCATGCAAGTAAGCTCACACGAATGTAAATGAAAGAACACAAAAAGTTAACGTGCGTGAAAATTTAACTTCAATATTCGATTACACAAATTTTTTGTTGGAACCCAGTGAAGAAAATGCAGTTATTGTAGGCAGTACATTTTTTTCTACTATACAAAAGCTCTTAATTGTAAGCACATATGAATATGTTGCCTAAATAAATGCAATTCTTTATATGATAAAATGTTAAGTTTTCAAAAACGTCGAATTTTTTAACATTTCCCCTTACAGTAGTCAGGGCCGCCCCGAAGTTTTTTTTGTTTTGATTTTGTACTTATATTTACAAAAGGGTTACATATTATGTAGTACAAATAAAAAATATAAAAGATAGAATTTTTTTTAAATCATAATTCGAATCAGGAAGTCAAGGAATGTAAATAAAAAACTTTCAATGAAATCTGGAATGGTAAACATTAAAGTTTTAGTTTTTCCCCATTTTCTGCACAACGAAGCTGATGTGGATTACAAAAATAATTTTTTTGGGTAATTTTTGGATAATAGTTATCAGCCTTTAACTCATTCTTTTTGTTTTTATATTTGAATTCTGGCCAAGAGGATGGATCCGAATTTATCAAGCCAACAGTTTTAGGAGAAGAAATAAATATCGATTTGCCAGTTTCATTCTCATTACTATCTTCGTCATTAAAATCTGAATCTGGTATTACTAGTATTTCAACTTCATTAAGTGTACTCACGTTCACTGATGACAGCCGAACAACTAGAAGGAGCAAAATAGGAAGTAAGCTTTAGCAACTTCTTAAAAAGCACTTTAGTCGTTGCCTCCTCTTCTCTTACTAATTGGATCTTTGTGGTATGATTTCAGGAGATCTGAACCGCGCTGAAATAATCGCTTAAAAATAAATCCTACTGTGGAACATTATGAACATAAGCAGTTTGTAAGCTATAATAACTCATCGTTTCCTTTACACAGAAACAAATTTTTACCAATTAGATTAGAATTTTCTAATTAAAATTCCTAATTAAACAATTAATTGATTCAATTAATTTTTTTGATCTGTTTTTAACAAATATATATTTAAATAAATTAACAAATTAATTGCACTTTAATTTAAAACGATATTTTATACGTTTCCACTGTTCGTGAAAATTGAATTCTTGAAAGTTTTACAGAAGTATTATTACTATGGCCGCTAGTGATAGTGACATGATTTCCACGTAAGTATATGGCCTTATTTTTTGAACCGCAATAGCTAGACTCTTGAAATTTTTACAGAAGATGTGTTGCCGCGGTCGCTATAACAATTACGATAATTATTAAATTAAAAGGAGTTCCTTCCGACTAACTTATATTTTTCGTATATGACTTTATTTTTTGAACTGTAATAGAAGAATAGGAAGTTTATTACCGTGGCCGCTATAACAACAATCGCTATAATTTAAAGGGTGTTCCAATAGAGACACGTCTTTCACCAACGACTTTATTTGTTATCCATAGATTTATACAGTGTGTAAAATTGTGTCCGCTATAGCAAACAATATAAAAATTTAAGGTGTTGCGAAATTGACGCAAATTTGCGCACGTAGCGTTAAAATAAAACTTTAAATTAAAGGGTGTTTCGATATTGACATGATTCGTGAAATTTGAATTTTTTTGGTGATATTTTCGTGAACAATTATTATTTGTGAAATTTTTATAATTTTGGTATTTATTATACTATTTATTATTTATTATATTTTTATTTTTATTATTTTTGTTTTTGTTTCTTGTTAATATTCAATTTTTGGTGAAACTGATATTTAATGAAATTATATTTTTTTTAAAAAAATAAATTTTTTGGTGATATGTTAATTAAATTTTTGCTATATTCAAAAATTTAAATAAATAAATAAAAAAAGTATTCTGTTGGCGAAATATTTTGTTAATCTACCGATTTTGTTGCAATTTAATTTATCTGAAGTTTCGAAACAACAAAGTAAAACACTCAACAAGGCACTCGTGGGTTTTTGTCAAAATCTGTAGTTATTGGTCGATTTTTCGAACGCAAAACTTCAAAATCAATATCTGACAGATCGAATTTGAATATGTTGTCTGGAATTCTGGAAAAATCCATTTCAGTGTTAACCTTATTATATTGAATTCCCTACCAATAAGGATGTAGAAGATAAATAGTTATTGTAGTTTTTGACCTTTTTTATATTTGAATTCTATTTTTTATAACTGTTATCATTTTTATTTCCTGAAGATGCTACCCAATGGTGTAGCGAAATATTGTAAATAAAAATTGTTAAAACATTTTTATATAAAAAGACCTTGTGCTTGATAAAAAATAGAATTTAGATCTAGAAGATATATACTTTAAAGGTTTGCAACTTAATTGTGTAGAAATTACAAACAAAATTTAATGTATTTAACCACCTTTCGTATGTAGGTAAGATTATAAAAGGTGAGTAAGTAGTTTTATTTTATACATATTGCCAATTATAATTAACACATAATATTGTCCTTATTTCATACTATCGTGATCAGATCTTATATTTTAATAGTTATAGGCTGAGAGTTCACGAAAATTAAATAAAATTAATAAAAATGAAAGGGGTGTTCTTGATATTTTCAGAGGGTATTTAGTACTATGCTCTAGTGAGCCTAACTCGCGTTTGACTGATTAATTTCAAATTGATTCTCTTCTTTTCAGTTAACTGGTGTGTAGCTTAATACACAACAGTTTCGTCTCCCAAAAATAACCCCTGTCTTTTGTGTCCGTTTAAGGTTCGCTTCTTCAAAAAAGTAAATAAATAAATGGTAAAAATCTAAAATTTCGAATAAGAGATTTAAAAAAAGTAACCCACTGTGTTTTTTATTTTATTTGATACGATGTAAATTATACTTGCAATAAGTGACCTTGGTAATCTTAAACCATCAACTTTTAATGCTGTTGATGATGTTTCTTAAACCGAACTGTTATTTTTTTAATCGCATTCGAGAAAAACCAACAATTTTTTTAATAAAATAATTTCCCATGATTCTATATTCTTATGTTTTTCTTTCTCTGCGTTTCTGCTTTTTCTTAAATACAAACAAATTAATTAGCACGCGACAGAGGATTTTAAAGCAATGCGTGAAAAGGGCAACTTTTTCACTTTAAATTATATGAGTATCGAATTAAATTATAAAATGCAAAATTATACCAAATATGTTGCAAGATGCATTTTATGTAAATGTAGCTTTTGTAAAATAAAAAAAGCTTTTATATTTCTCATACTCAATTTTACACATGGAATTAAATTAATTAATTTCTGAATGTTCTCTGTTTTTAAATATTATCTGATACTTTAAGCTTGTGACTCTGAACTCTTTCAACAATCCCTTAGTTAATTTCATAGTTACAGTAGCATTTTATACAGTATAAAAAGAAAAAAAACAGTTTTCTTATTTGTTTTCATTGATGTTGGTGTTTTTTCACATTCGACACTTTTATCGACTATCGACACAAAAGTATGTCTGTTCGGAAAATATCGGCGTTGCAACCATTATATTGACAAATGGTTTTTGCTTCGATTCAAACTCCACAGCACCACATAATGAAAACCGATCTGTCATTAAAACTTAAACAACAATTTAATGCCACATTGTGCAATATTTTACGTACACACTACTTGCTTTACAACAGTGCAGGTTATGAATGTATGACTTCTTTCAATTGCCTTAATTAACTTTTTTTAATATATCGTGCATTTTTGTTAAGTCATGGTTGGACTAACAAATGTTATATTAATGAGGGCTGTTACAGAATCCAATGTTGTCGGAATTAGATTTTAAACCGAAAAAAAAAATACTTTGGTGTCATGAAATCCAATATTATCGGTTTTAAGGTTGAACTTGTATTGTGTTTTAGGTGTCACAGAAACCAATATTATCGTTTTTTTATTTATTGGAAATAAACCCATCAGCAAACCGCTGTCGGTTTTAATTTACTCGCTTTTGTTTTTATTTTTTGCGTACGAAAATTTTGCAAAAATTAAATTAAATTCATTATATTTTATAAAAGTAAATATTTAATAATTAATATTTATATTAAAAATTAGGGAAAACCAAAAAAAATAGCACCCAAAACATTATCTAGGTTGTAGAAAAAAATTTTTACTTTGCGAGAGGTTTCAACCGGGATAAGCCAATCGTAGATTCCCGTCGGCTGAATCCCCCGAAAAGTATAAATGCTTGTCACAACTAGGCTTAATAATTTTTGTGTGTCCAAGTAATTATTGAAGGAATATTGACCATTCGCAAAGCTTATACCGATAATAAGCTATAAATCTGTAAAGCAGCTTTAAATATGAACGCTTAGATTTGAGCAGACCTAAAAAAGTAGATAGGATTGCAGGGCCATATGACCTAGACTGGACACTGAAATGGCTAACATACTTTTAGATATAGGCGGGAAAATTCTTAAGGTCTTTTTGGAAGCTAGGATCAGTTTTTGTCACATTGGATTTTTGCACTCTGTACGAAGGTGAGGAAGAGTTAAACAGTGTGAACCACATTTTTTTTAATTACCCAGACTGCAAAGCCAATTCTTACGTGGATTAAATTATTTCGCTGGTTAAAAACTTGATGTAGTTATATATTTATCATGGGAATCAACTGGCTGAATGACTAATAATGAAGCCTTCTTATCAAATAGCAAATGGGGTTCTTTTGGTCTCCGACTGAAGTATCTAGTACTTACTAGCGCTATCCTTTCTAAGGTAACCTAAGGTATTCAGTACAATATATAAAACAATAAATTGTGCTGTACTACAACTACATATACATATAATACAACAGTAACTTATTTCCTCTATGTCTTCTCTGTTTTTTTTGTCTGTCTGCGTTCGCATCACGTAAAAACTACTTGATATTTTTTAACAAAATTTTCTGAGAAGGTACCTTAGTAACCTGACTCAAATATAGGATACTTTTTTTTCCACAAAAAATGTCTTATTTTGAAGAGAAAGTGGAGAAAAAGCAGTGAAAGTACGCCGATTTTTTCCCCATTTAAAGGTACTTCATACCTTAAGGCATCTTTTATTTTTGAAAGTGGGATATTTTAAACACGGTTGGGCAACAGATGACACTGTTTTAAAATAATGACACAAAATGAATTAAAAGCGGGGTATTTCAAGCTTGGTTGCGCAACAGATGGCGCTGTTTTAAAATAATGATAAAATATTAATTACTTACTGCGAAATAGCCAATATTTGTCTTGAATTTTACTTTGTGGAATTACATTGTTATTGAAATATTTTAAATACAGAGCTTTACAATAAGTTTTCAAATTTTGTATAAATTTTAGAAATTTATCCTGGGATAGATACCTTTATATAAAGTAAATACGTATAGGTGAAGCGCTATAAAAGTAAGAATATTAAAACTTGGTGTGGATTACTCTCAACGTGCGTGCACGCAGCTAATTAATTATATAAATTAAATGTTAAAGTAAGGTTGAAGTTCGTATTCAATAAGGTTGAAAGGATATATTATGTAAGTAAGGCTGAAGTTCGTATTCAATAGAGTTGAAAGAATATATTTTGTATCGCTACATCCTTCTTCAGAATTTTCCTTTCTATTTACTTTGGGTAGTGTTTAGTTGTAAACATCATCTATTTAACCAACCAAGCTCAGATAATAGAATATTAGAAAATTGTATTCAATATTCTATCATCTGTTACCTTTTTCTATTTTTATTCTTTTTTCTATCTGATGTTCATGAATTTTTACTTTTAAATCAGTATGCAAACACTTGCATGTAAACGTAGGCCCACTTATATCCAGATTAACAATAGTTTGAGGTGGCTGTTCCACAGTTGTGTCTCATACTCCTCCTCTTACCAACACCACCTACCAACAGTGTTAAAACATTAATGAGTCTAGTTTCATTCTCGATTTATATAGTTGTTACATATTATGTGTCATTGTAAGCTAAAAGTCCGCAATGTTGACTACTTGTGTTAAGCAAACGACAGTCGTGGTGATGATGACGCGCGAGCGATAGTGCCGGTGTCGGTGACTATGAAACACATTGAACGACAGTCATTTGTGCAACATGTGAAGTCATTAAAAATATCAATTAACTACTGACAGGAAAATTGAAAATATTTGTGCACCAAGTGAAACATAAAAAAATAAAAAATAAATAAAATAAAAAGTGATGAAAAATTAAATGAAAAGGAACTTTAAATGCACTTGTATACGTAAAGTACATGCTATTTATTTTTTATGGGCTCTTTTTTTTCATTTTATACATAAGAAGCGAGTTTTGATATTAATTTAAGTAGATTCAACAGACTTAATTGATATTTTGTTTAATTAATGACAAGTCTTTATATGTGACTATAAAGGAATTTACTTAAATATTTAAGTGAAAACATTGAATAAAGGAATATAAGGAGAGACAGTTAAATGTTCATAAATTATTTTTTAAGAAAGCTGGTAATAATGATTTACTGCAAATATTGATTGTAAAGAATAATTTTTAAATCCATAATTAATTTGTTCAATCATAATAGGGCTTTTAGATTACCTCGAAATCTATAAAGGTACTCATCCCTGGATAAAATTCTAAAATTTATATAAAATTCTTAAAATTATTGTAAAGCTCTGTAAAAGGTGTTTAAAATATTTTAATAGCAACCTAGCCAACAAAATTGTCCGACATCCGTCAGATGTCTGACAGAAATTTCTACAAAAAAGTCAAAATCGTATACGAATTCTGTCAAAGTTATGACTCAAAAATATATGAAATGGTTGTCTGATGTCTAACAGATATGTCGTATGAAATTCTTATTTCTTAGTCGATAATTCTTACAGAAATCTAACAGATATCTAAATAAAAAGCTGTTCGTATTGTGTTCTGATAGATTTTTAAATAATTTCGGATAAGTTTATAATCGACTAATCGTATAGATTTCTTACAGAAATCCGACGAAACATCAAATGAAAAACAGTATTAGTTGTTTTTATTTTATTTAATAATTATTTCATTAATATAAATTCTAAAAAGGAAATTACCTACAACTATTTTGAATTTTTCTTGCTCTCGAACAACTCTTGTCGTCATTACCCATAATTTTGTTCAAATTGCCCATTTTTTGTTCTCGCTGCCTAAAAGGACGAATATTAAATTAGTAAAAACAATAGAGATTTTATTCTTTAACTTACTATTTTCCGAGAGGTTTAGCATTTTTTCTTTGTCTTCCTTTCCTTCCCAATAAAAATATTACAGTTTGAGGATTTCAACAATTTTAAAAAAAAAATATTTGAAACTATTTCATTTGTCAGAATATTTTTTTTTAAATTTAAACCAAAAAAAAAACCACGACATAACAAAAGGGAATTAAAATGTCTCAACGAAATCAGTTAGAATACTATAAGACAACTCTGTATACAAAAATAAATAAAATCCTTCTCTATCTATACGAAACCGATCAGAAATTCCGTATAATAAATTTCCCAGACGAAAATAAAATCAGAAATTTTTAAGAACTGTCTTCTGACAAATTCGAAAAATATTGTTGGCTGGGAATGTAATTCCACAAAGTAAAAAATACAAATCAAATACAAATTTTATTCAATCATTAATATACCTTGAAGCATCTTTCACTGTTTTTCTTGTCCACTTTCTCTTGGAAATAAGATATTTTGTTTTTATGTGATTGGAATGTAGACAGAAACACAGACAGATGAGTTACTGTTTCATTATTTTTCTTATTGTTTTATCAAAATTTTGTAGATTTTTATTTTTATTTACATATTTTGTTTTCGAAATAAAATGTAATTTTTTTTGTAACCATAGTTGCATCATTAAGTACTACTAGATTTTTAATAGATTTCGTCAAAATCTAGTGACGAAGTAGATTCTGATTTATATGTGAAATCTAGTAAAAATTATTAGATTTCATATAGTTATTGTAGTTTTTGACCTTTTTTTATATTTGAATTCTATTTTGAACAAGCACAAGGTCTTTTTTATATAAAAATGTTTTAACAATTTTTATTTACAAAATTTCGCTACACCATTAAGTAGCATCTTCAGGAAATAAAAATAATAACAGTTATAAAATTTAAATGATTGAAAAAAATTCAAATGAATAAAAAACAAAATTTTTGTTGTCAATCAATTTAAAAAAATTTAACATTTCAATACATTCAAGAAAGAAATAAAAATAGAAAAATATCCCTGCAGGAAATGTCAATAGTGAATCTGTACTGACTATTGACACAGTCACCAGTACTAGTGACTTATAATACCCCAGACAATGCTATTTACTATAGACATTTAACATGTGCATGTCATTGAAAATCCACTACTGACATTGGTACTATTGACTAGGTAGTTCTTTTGGGACCATATGTAGACATTGGAACTAGTGATTCACTAGTACATTTTAGTAATTCTAGTCTACACTTCTGGTACTTTTCTGAAATAGATTGGACAATAAAAATGCAGATTTTTTAACTTTTTTAGTTTTATTAAAAAAATATAAATAATTGAATGACTAAAAGGAACTAATTTATAACAGTCGTTTATAAAATTAAAATTTTACGTATATTAATATGAATAATTCAATAGGGTCTTTAAGACTAAGATTATAAAAAATGTAATAAAAAATGTTAAAATTAATTACTGAACAATTCAATAATGTATGAATATAAATAATTATGATTTGTTGGGTGTGTCTTCATCAATTTGTTTTTCGTTTGATTTTGCCCGACCTATTTGTTTAAAAAATTTCTTTTTTTGACGCTGAAATGCTGCTCGAAGCGTTTTATCGGAAAATTCACTAAAAGTTGAAATTACATCTAGATATTATGAAAGAAAAAAAATTGTCAAAATATTACAAAAATTAAAACAAACAACAAGCTCTTTACCTATTACAGCTTTAAATACATTAGGATAATCCCGCAGTCTCTTTTTTCCAAACGATCCATCTATATTAAAGCTCATAATAATGGCTTCACCAAATACTTGGTGAATATTACGTTCAGCATTACCAGCAAGGAGTGACTTGATTTGCCTTATCTATTAAATATAAATTGAAAATTCAATGTTGTTCGTTAAATTCGTTATAAAACAAAGAGAAATACTTACGTATGGATCTGAATGAGTCGCTAAAATAGCGTCCAATTCTTTTAATTTTTCCTCACTAGTAATTGGAAAAAGTTCCATAAGGTTTGTGGCAACCGTATTTTGCTTTACAATTCTGTCTAGCAAAACTTTATGCTCCGCCAGAATTTCGAGTAAGGTGTTATGCCTTTTTTGGGCAGCGTCTATAAAAAAATCAAAAATGTAAAAAAGGAAATTGACTTTTAGTTTCATTTTGTGTAATAAAATCACGTTATGTGTTTCAATTCTGTGATTTTGAGATCGGACCTTTATATAGAAGAAACTGGTTTCACTTAAAATCGTTTTGGTTCCACTTCTATTTTTATACAAAAGCGACTGCTTTTTTATCTGCCGTTTATAATTTCTTTTGTTCATTACTTTTTTATGATTTTAAACACAATTTACCAAATATATTGAATTTTTGAACATTTAAAAAAAAAAGTTTTTTTTTTATTTTCACCTGACGTACATATATTTTCAACAAGAATTAAAAATTAAGAAGAAGCATAGTTTTGCTACAGGGCTCCAATTTTTCTGGCTACAATAAGTCTGAAGGTAGCCGCCGACCTTCTTTTTAAATAAGCCGCCGCCAATCTTTTAATTTTTGATATATTTAACAAAGAATAAAACGTTAATTTAGGTTCTTATGTGCCTTCGAAAATTTAAAATATAAATATGGTAAAAAACTTTTACAGCAAAATTAAAAAAAAAATTAAATAAATTAAAACCATTGTGTCGCCGATACATAATCATTTATCTGCCGCCGTAACATATATTTTTTAAAAAAAGGCAATCGTACAAATGTAGACAATTTGTTGACAATGTCGCCAAAGAGTCACCATAATAGTTGACAGAAGTGGTGACTTGGGGACAATTGTCCCCAGGTTTCCTTCAGGGATATTTTAAACATATACATATACATATACAGAAAATTTTTGATATTCAAAAACATACAAAAATTTTAAGAGAAAACACAATAAATTTTCTAGTTCATATACATAAATTTAACCGGAAATGTTACAAAAAATTAATGTTTTTATTATAAATATTTGATTCAAAATCATGTTATTTTTTATGCACTAAATGCCTATAATTTTGTGCAACATTTTTTGTATCCGCTTTAAAATTTATTCTTTTTTCAATTGGAACTTTAATTATTTGTAGCATTTCTAACATATAACGACGTTTATAATTATTTTCCAAATTTAAAATTGATACATTTTCAAAGTTAGGATAATGATTACTTTTCGAACAGTGTGAAGATAATGCTGTTTTTTGCAAACAGATATTGTCTCTGTATCTCTGATCTGATTTATGTCCAGCTATCCTAACTTTCAATTTATTCTTTGTGGTACCTACATAAACTTTATTACAATTCTCTTTGTCATTACCTTTACAAGGTATTTTGTAAACTAAATTAGACATATCTAACTTTTTTATTTTATCTTTTGGTTTGCTAAATAATCTATTTAATGTATTATATGTTTTGCATGCCATCCTATATTTATCTGTATCAAATATTATTGATTTTTCTAATCGTTCTGATAAATCTGGTACATAAGTAATTGATTTATAAATTTTTGGTTTTGTATCATTTCTTCTATTTGGTTTTCTATTATTTTTATGTTGATTTATTAATTTATTAATCAGTTGAATTGGAAAATTATTTTCGCTTAATATATTTTGTATCTTATCTATATTCTTTTTGTGAAACTCCTTGTCACTAATGGTTAGTACTTTTTCTATTAAATTTCTGGCTGTATTTATAATTATATGTTTGTTTTGTTTAGAAAAATAATTAATAATTCTACCCGAAGCTGTGGGTTTTTGGTACCAATCCATTACCAATTTGTTACCTTTTCTAATTACTAAAGTATCTAAATATGGAAGTTTTGAATCGCATTCTTTCTCTATTGTAAATTTGATGGAATTATTAAATACATTTAATGTTTTTAACATATCGTTAACTGCTGATTCGGAAATAACACAAAACAAATCATCTACATATTTGGTTATTATACTTGGTTTTATATTTAATTTTTCAATACAAGTATCTAGCAATTTCTCCATAACTATATCCGCTACAATTGGAGAAGCAGTTGATCCCATTGGAAGTCCCTTTTGCTGTATATATATTTTCTCATTATATTGAAAATATCTATTATCTTCTATACAAAACTTAAGAATTCTTAGAAATAGGGATTTTTCTATTTTTGTAAATTTTTCTATATATCCCATTTTTCTTCTATTATATTAATTGCAAAGTCCACAGGTATGCTTGGAAATAGTGATATTACATCAAATGAAATTAATTTTTCGTCATCTTTTATATGCATATTACCTATTTTATCTTTAAATTCAAATGAGTCTCTAATATTATATCTCGAATGTTCAGTAATCATTTTTTAATATACTCGTCATATATTTACATAATTCATAAGACGAAGAATAAACGAAACAACAAATTGGTCGTAAGGGAAAATCTTCTTTGTGAATTTTTGGTAGTCCATATAACCTAGGTGCAGTAGCTATATTTGTTTTAAGTTTATTCTTCTCAGCAGTGGTAATAATTTTAAGTTTAAAAAGTTCTTCCACTAAATCATTATTGGTCTTCTGTAATTTGTTAGTAGGATCCTTATTTACTAAGTTATATTTTGTATTATCTTCTACAATATTATTAATTCGTGTTTCATAATCCTTTTTATTTAATGCTACAGTAGTGTTACTTTTATCTGCCTTTAAAATGAGGATCTCATTATTCTTTTTTAAAAACTTTTCTGTTTTTTAACTTAATAATAGATATTTTCAATATAATGAGAAAATATATATACAGCAAAAGGGACTTCCAATGGGATCACCTGCTTCTCCAAATGTATACGAGATACGAGTATCAATGCGCGAAGTTTTCAATAATAAAAGCTTTATAAATTCCCTTAATTGATAATAATACTGTTCGCTTGTTTCTATAATCTATAACTTTATGTTTTAAAATTAGCTGGCTTAAATGAATTTAAAAGTATTGGTTAAAGTCCTTACAAAGTGCAAAAAATAATTTAAAATAAAAAAGAAATGAAATGTGTCCAACATTTGATCATGATCTTGCTAAAAATATGTCGTTTTAAAGAGCTTCAAACTTCGGGTGAAAGATTGGAGTGACTGCAGCAATTCCGTTCAAAATAAAAGCACCGTTTATCTAGAAAAACATTTTATACAAACTCTTCAAACAGCATATAAATACTTCATCACAGAAATTGGTAGTAACTATGTACGAGTATACACCTGGACACTTTCACAAGAAATAAGTATTAATCATTAAATATCTATGTAATTAGAAAATTACATAAGGTATTCATCACGTTTTGGAGTACCCTTCCAAATATAGAATTTAATTATCCTATATCCAGAGAGTCTCTCCTATAAAGTAATTATTAATTATTCTTTATCTAGAAAAGTAAAATCGTGACTCTCTGCAAAACTGATAAAGACTATTCTTAGTATAGCATGAGTTTTCGATTAAAAAATTAGTTATAATTCCTACATAAATAGAGATGCTATTAATTTGCTATAGGCTTTTCAAAATAAAATACTGTTACGTTCTTACTTTACGTTTAGTTCTTTAATTACAAAATAAATACACAACGATATTAATTTTATTATAAGTCACTTTATTTATTCAGATTTAGATAACTTCTATTGATACTACTTTTAAAAATATGCAAACTGTTTAAGACTCCCTTGCGATCACAACAACTGATCTCTTAAACGTTTATATAATACTGCCATACCGCTCTGTAAGTCTTGTGTTGAAACCCCCTTTGTTTCTGCTATCTTGCCCGAGATGTCGTCGATTCTTGGTAGCGAATAACTGTCCTTTTTGGGGATATCGTTGAGCTTTCTGTAGTTAACGCAGAATCTCAGGTGCTGCCATCTTTTTTATTTACTAAAATTACGGACGAGCTCCATGGACTCGAAGATGCTTAACCTTTAACTGCTGAGATGGTGGTAAATTTTACCCTTCCTTTACCTTTTCTTAATTTACTCTCTTCGTTTGAGCGCCATCAATTTCATTCTGATTTTATCTTTTCATATTCCTATTGTTATTGTTCAGCTCTGTTTTGGCTGTTTTAGGTATCGTTTGAACGGAGATAATTATGCGGTGGTGTAAAAATTACCACTAGTATAGGTATTTTTTTACTGGAAAATATTTTACCATAACATCCAAACAAGAGCATGTATTTAATATAAAACAAAATACCACTTATTAGTTTTAACGTAAGATTGTAATAGCATAATTTTGAATACTCCTGCCTTTTTTTGCATTCTATGCTTACAAATTGAGTTAAAATAAACTGAATGAGTTCAAAATTTTTATACTACTTGAAGACTATAAAATTGCTGATCCTGTCTTCTGCACTCAGTAAAGTGATACAGATGATGAAACATTCATAGGAGTTGATGCATGATAAATAAAAACAGACTTGTCGAATCTTGTTTATACCATTATACCTAAGATGTAACCATTGTATCAAACACTCCTAATAAGAGTAGAGCCGTAGTTTTGTTATCTTCTATATATCAATAATAATGACTTATAAACTGGTATAGCGGCAATATTAGCACATTACAACAATACTAAATAAATCAGTAAAGTGGGAGTCACACTCACACAGGAAGGGTTCCGTACAATTTTCAGTACAACTTCAAAAGTTCAAGTTGTTACTTTTTTCACGTCTTATGAGGCACTATTTCATTTTTCATTATTTTTTTATACAAGCGAATAGTACTTAATACCCTGCCAAATTCCTCAAATTCGCGACATCTAGGGAACATCCTATTATTATTAATATTTTTTTTTTCGTTACTTGTTATTACAGAATGCATTATTATACAAAATCTGTGTAAATTTTCAGATCATAGCGGTCATGGCATAGCTTCCGTAAAAATTTCAAGAGTCTACCTATGGCCTATTATTATATTCAAATCATACACATGGCAATAATGTCACTGTCGTATTACCCTTTAACTTTATTATTTGTTGTAGCGAATATCAATATCAATATATCAAGAGTCTACTGTCACTGTCTGAATATCCTTTAAATTTTAGTAGTTGCTAGTGGCCGTGGCAACACATCTTCTGCAAAAATATCAAGAGTCTACCTATTACGGATCATAAGATAAGTGTCTACCTAATATGGTTGAAAACTTAGGTCATATACATGCAAATCATATCACTATCGGAACACCCATTAATTTTCAGTTTTAATTTTTATACTTGTTTATATAGCGAACTAAGTTTTAATTAATGTTTGTAAATTTTAAGTGTATGCCTCCTACAGTTCAAGAAATAAACAAATATACGTGAATAACACGTCTCTATCGGAACACCATATAAGGTTTAGTATTTGTTGCTATACCGGTAACATTTATACATCTTCTTTGGAAAATTCAAGAGTCTTCCCATTACAGTTCTATAGATAAAAGGCGGTGACAGACGGACGGACAGATATTGCTACGAAAACAAAAACGTGACCCTTATTACCTTTTGGGTACGGAACCAAAAGAAGTTGTCCAACATTGTAAGAAATGCTCAATAAGCTTACTGGACCACGCCGCTGGCTATTAGCTATTTTTATAGATTGTTAGGTATAAGTGCTGCAAATACTTGCACTATATATTTATCTTATGATTAAGAGTGATGGCAGCAATGTAAGCATCATTTAGGACCAGACTCCGAAGCTCAGAGTTGTTCAGAGGTTATGCTACATTTGCTCTAGTGGGCTGAACCGAAAAACTATACCCTTTTGTTCGTAATGTGTATGGGACGCAGTAATTAAACATGCGTGCATTGTGTAAATACGAAGATTGATGAATGAAATATCTTCAAATAAGTTAATCACCGAATTTTTATTTATAAAATATTTTTGCTTCATCCCTTCTTTATATAAAATTAGATACACTTGGCGTTAAAACCATGTCTTTTATGTTCCCTATTATTTTTTTCAATGAAGTATGTAGTACTGTTTTTTAGCTTTAGGGGAAGTCCCGGTTTTGTTAAAATCAAAGTTTGATTTGTTAATTTTATGATTTTTATCATTTAAAAACAAATAATTAAAAAAAATTTTTTTTGGTAAAATTTTTTTAAAAAATTAAAGGCGGTAAAATGTTCCACGAATTTAGTAGCTACATCGAAATCTTTCACCTCAGTAGTTAAAGGTTAAGTGAAAAATATTGATATTTTGATTATCGAGAAAAAAATCAGTAAAAAGGGACTTAAGATTAATTTTCAAAAACATTGTGATCCATTTTTTTTTTTACTCAATTGCATTGATGTAAGAGAAGATTATGCTGGCAAAATATTTGTCTGTTGTAAATGAAACTGATTTTATTTCAAAAAGTCACGCAATTATTGATTTGCCCCGAAAATAAAATCTAAACCATTTAAGTCTTAACTTATTATTTTTACATATACTTTTTGTTTAGTACAAGTATGCAGCCAACGACAAAATATATGATTCTGTTAAAAATTAAATTTTTTAATATTTGTTATAATTAAAACAACACTTTAATATAAATTGATCCTTACCTGAGGGTTTTACGCATTTAGAAATTTAAAAAATAATCTCCTGTCATAAATTTATTATTAGTAATTGAAATCATGAAAGCACCCTTGTTTGGTCATCTGTTTTTTTTTTAAATTATGTTGCTGTTATCGCAAACAACATCCTGTTAGTGGCGAGTGTCTCTATGTGTTTTTGTAATAGAAAAACATTGAGCTCTAATATAATTCAATACTTAACGCTTGGCTTTCAAATCGACCCTCATAATGTGTGCTGTTGTAATCAAGGGTTGAAATACTCGTTTAATTTTTTTTTTGTTTGTGAATGTTTTTGTCGATGTCCTTTGGATTTATGCAAATGAATAATGTGCATAAATCAAATTTTTGACTGATTTGCAAATACCGGTATTTTTTGCTTTTCATATTTTTCTTCCTCTTTCACTTTAAATATTGTACAACGCAAGGAGATTGTGTTAAAAACAAACCATCATAAACAAGGATAGGAGAATTCGCATTAGTATGTGCGTATGTTTTGTTTTATTCGCATTCTAACACACCGGACATTATTTAATTGCCAATATGAGTTGTCCATACAGCAGCAGACAAACGTAAACAACAACACAATCAGCAATAAAGGAAACAAAAAACAAATGATGACAGTGATTTGTTGATTTGATAAGGGTCATTTATTGGAGAGACAGGAGCTTTTTTATGTTCTTATGTATTATTCTAAAGCAATTCACATGTTAGATAAATTAATTAGAAATTTAAAGTGAAATGTAAATGTTGGCAATGTGCAAGGACATCTTAAAATTATATTCTAGTAGTGATTTTTTTAGCATTAATATGGAATTGGTGATTTTATGGGAGCTTAATATCCTAAAACTTCAAAATGATTTTTTTATTTATTCAACAGTTAACTGATAAATAATCAATTCGAGTAGCTGATGTGGCGCATCCTGTCAACCTCTTTAACACTTTTTCAAGTACTTCCGGTTTTATCTCATAAACGTTGACCTCTAATTACTTAAGAGTTCCTGACTTTCCAGTATAATACCTGGACATAACTTAAGTACACGCATAGACACAAATCGCACCGTCTTGTAGACCAAGAAGCACGTCCGGTAAGATTATCAATAACAACAAATGCTATTTACAACTAAACACTATCCAATCCAGATAGATGGGCAAAATGCTGAGGAAAGATGTAGGAAAGATGCATTATTTGTAAAAAATATTCTTTCAGCCCTATTAATAGCTATAGAGAATAAACAAACATAAGCCTTACTTTTAACAATTCATTTATATGCTGATAAATAGTTTGACTAATAAATTTAAATATATGTATATTCTACGTTGTCAATAACATTATCATCCAAATTACATTTCAATGACTCGAAAGTTACTCGATATAAATTTGGTGTAGCACCATCGTCTTGAAATCACAAGTTCTACAAGTTTATCTTATTGATTTTTTTATAGCGAAAATTTATTGAACATATTTCTTGATATTTACCTTACCGAATTTGGATGCAAAAATTCTTTGGACATATTCCGATAACTTTCAACATTCCCTGTAACGGCAGCTCCTATCTTATTTCGAAAGAAATATGGACCGATATTGTTCGAACCCTCAAGTTTTGTGGATAAATTGGTTTCTTATTTGATTGTCTGGGTTTGTTTTCACTTGACATTCGGCAATTACACAGAGCAACAATGGAAAAAAATATACAGGAAAGTGACAGTATAGGTTCGATTCTACTATCCTAATTTAGTAAAACTCTATACTCAGTTTGGCGAAATTGGTGACCAATTTTTATTTATGGGCCTCGAAAAACTCGGAAAATTAGAGAGTCCTACAAAAAAGGTGTCTAATATCTCATTCAATCTAGGTGATAGCGCTTAACTGTGTGTGGCATTAATGTAGCATAGGATTCGCTTAATAAGTTCTACATACATTATATGTCAAAGAAATAATTTATTCCTGCACTTTTTTTGAAAATAAATTACAACATTTTTTTTTTTTTCTTTTTTCAGCATAACTTACAAGGACTCTTAAATTTTCACTAACAATACATGGAAAAATTGTAGCGACGGTAAAACTGAACAACTCTTGTGAACATACAAATACAATCTGAACTTGTCTAGGCAATGCGGTTTTACTAACCGTTGATAGTAGAATCGAAGCTAGTTATATTGTGAAGTTCGTGCACTGTTTTATATTTGATGACAACCATTAGGCAAAAATGAGCCTCTTTACTAAATAAGATTTTCTGTTAAAAATTTGGATCAGATTGTAATTTTTTGTGAGACAGAATGGATGTCATTAGGCTTTATGGATGAAAATTTCTATGCAAAAATTTCAATGTGATGGACCGAAAAATACCAAGTTGGTGATAATGACGGCGTATTGACAAGTCAGATCATCGTCAAAACTTCGACTTACAGAAGCAATCGTTTTCTTGTTAAGAACATTTCTTTGCCTTATTAATAACTAAAAATCATGCAATTATAAGCTCAAGTAAAATACAATTGGGGTATTCACAAGGTGCTATATATTCATTGAATAAAGTGGCGCTTTTCCTTGAGTATTGGGATTAGATGTAGAAGTGGACTGTATAGTGGTACTAAGGATAGACACCAATTTATTAAAAATTTATAATTTCTCAGTAATATGAGAAATTATACGGGGGTTGGATACGATGTATAAGGTTAAAAATAAGAGAAATTAGGGTTAATTTCGGGTAAATTTAGTGCAAGTAATCCAAATGTGAGCTCACCTTGTGTATTATGACTATAGGCAGCAAAAAACTATTATAGGCGTTGCTTTCAACTTCACGGTAAATTTTTATTAACTTAAAAATTTAATATTTAAAATATAAGTTTAGGTTAGAGTTCACTTTGAGCTTAGTTAGGTTAATTAGATTATAATTTTAATTTAAGTAACTTTAGTGTAGACAGTAAGTGCGTTAGCTTGCACGATTATTCAATAAGTGATCTTTAAGTTTTTCATTTTAGTTCCCTTTTGCTTCAATTTGTTTTACATTACTTCATTAACAGAACTTCGAATGACTGGAATAATTCACAATAAACAAATGATCTTCATTACTACTTTGTTGTTCAACACTATACTATACATTTTGGTATGAAAATTCTGTTACGCTTTCAAATACGGATTTAAAATTTAAATGTATAAAACAAAAATAATTAAAATTATTATATAATTTTAAGTATAAAATTATGCAATTTTATACATTCCGGCCTCTGGAATAGGAGTTGTTGTCTGGTGGGCTATGTTGATTGCATAGGACCTGTGCTAAAGATCTTATAGCTTCTGACAATATCCGCTGGTCTGGAACGTGGTTGATTGTTGGTTGTTGTTGTGGTTGATTCTTGGTTGTAGGGGTTGAGCTACGACGCTGAGGGTTAGAGGCTGTTGACGATTTACTTGAGCTTCCTCGATGGGTTGATGATGGTGCTTCTGCGGCAGTAACTAGCTGTTTAGATGAACGCGCTGCATTTCTGTAGCTCGGTTTTCGTTTGCTTAGACGGCTTCTGATATTTGGATGAAGCAGCGTGTGGTGGTACTTACCGCAGATTCGGCACGTATCCATCGACGGACACGCTCGTAGGTCGTGACTTTTGGCCAGGCAATTCTCGCAATAACGATATCTGTCTATGATTTTCGTTCTTATTTGTACATCCATGTTGATAAAACGCCTGCAGAACCTGATTGAGTGAAATTGCTTACAAAGCCTGCACTGATAAATCTGTGGATCACGCCTTGGCCTACGAAGGTTCTTGTGATTACGACTTGGGCTAGAGAAACAAAAAGAATTAAATAAAATTTGGAATGAAAAGAAATATAAATGTTGATGTCAGATGGTTAGATTTATAGATGGATAAGAATTAAAGAATAAATGAGTAATTATGAGCTTAAAGTATCATTTCCATTCAACAATGGCAAATAGCAAAGCTTTACTATAGGTCTAGTAATTGTACCGGTTGCGGTTCTAATGTCCGCTATACGAACATTATTATCGCTTCCAGGATGCGTTCTTTCGATTCTTCCAAGACGCCATTCAGAGGGAGGTAATAAATCATCCATTACCACGACAAGATCACCTGGCTTAAGGTTCGGAGAGGCATTTTTCCATTTATATCGTTTTTGTAGAGATTTCAAATAATCTTCTTTCCATCGGATGGACAACTGGTGATGGAAGAGTCTGAGTCTTTCCCAACGATTAAGGAGTCCGATTTTATCATCGTGTGAGTCTGGAAAACTCATAATAGGAGCTCCTCTTAGAAAATGTCCAGGAGTGAGGGCCGTTAAATCTGTGGGGTCCTCTGAAACAGCTGAAATCGGACGAGAATTTAATATTCCTTCAATTTGAGAAAGGATTGTAGAAAATTCTTCATAATTGAATTTGTATGACCCAGTGACTCGTTTTAAATGAGCTTTAAAACTTTTTACGGCTGCTTCCCATAAGCCTCCCATATGAGGGGCATGGGGAGGGATAAATATCCATTCGAGACCGTGTGTTACATATTTTTCCGATATATCACTTGCTGCTGTTTTTATGAAGGAATTGAATTCCCGTTTCAGCTGGCGACTGGCTCCGACAAAATTTCGACCATTATCAGAATATATCCTGTAAGGGAGTCCCCGCCTACCAACGAACCGAGAGAATGCTGCCCGGAAAGCTGCGGTCGACAAATCCGAGCATACCTCCAAATGAACCGCTTTCGTGCTAAAGCATACAAAAACGCAAACGTAGCCCTTTATTGTTGCCGATTTTCTGAGATGCGAACTTTTCAGATCAAAAGGGCCAGCGAAATCTATTCCTGTGTTTTGAAAGGGTATTGTTAAAGAGCATCGTTCAGGAGGTAGTGGTGCCATAATTTGAGAACATGGCCTTTTCTTGTATATGATACATGTTTTACAATGATGTATAATTTTTTTTATGTGAGCCCTTATTCTGGAAATGTGGAATTCCGTTTGTACCATTCTACACATTTGATTACACTCTGCATGAGCGAGAAACTCGTGTAAGTGTTGTAGGTATAGTTGGCAAAGCTTTGAATTTCCTGGTAGTATTATAGGGTAGCGCTCGTTATATGGAAGTGATGCATTTGAAAGACGACCGTTTACTCTTAATATGCTATCTGCGTCCAAAAAAGGATTAAGTGGTTTTAAAGCGCTTTTGTTAGATATTGGCAGAGAATTTGAGATATCTTTAAATTCTGCCGGGTAATGAGATTTTTGAGTCAAAGTTATCAATCGAATTTTTACGAACTTGATTTCTTTATGGGTAAGAGTGGTTTGAGAATAACAAAATTGTGTTCTATACCTTTTAAGGCTGTTATGAACAAATCGAAAAATGTAAGACAAAACTCTAAGTGCCTTGTGATACGAAGAGAACTTTTGCAAAATATTACTATCTTGGACTGAGGTATGTAGACATTTAATCTTAGTTTCGATATTTGTGTTATGCGCGGAATTCTGTTTTGGCCATTCTGACTGTTGTTTTAGTAGCCAGGCCGGTCCCTGCCACCATAGCAGGTTACTTGCTAGTTCCTCCGGTCTGCAACCACGGGTGCCGAGATCTGCTGGGTTATCGTGAGTTCGAACATGATTCCAGTTTGCTTTTGGTAATAGGTTATAAATTTGCGCTGTTCGATTTGAGACATATGTTTCCCAAGTCCAGGGAGGTTTTGATAGCCACCCGATCACAATCAACGAATCTGTCCACAAAAATACTTCATATTGAGGGAATTCTAACGAATGTATTACATGGTTAACCAACTTGGCTAACAATAACGCCCCACTGAGTTCTAGTCTGGGAAGAGAAATTGGTTGTAGTGGAGCTACCTTACTTTTGGCGACTATTAAATTACTAAATACTACCTGAGAGAGATTTTGACACCGCAAGTATACCGTAGCACAATATGCTCCTTTAGATGCATCCGAAAACCCATGAACTTGAATACTGTGTTTGGGACTGTACTGCAGCCATCTTGGTATACTTATCTTATCGATGTTTGAGAGATCTGTCAGAATTTTGTTCCATTTATCCAGTATCTGAGAGCTGACAATATCATCCCACTGTAGCCCTTCCAACCACAATTGTTGCATGAGTAATTTAGCTCTTATGACAATAGGTGTTATCCAACCTGCAGGATCGAAAACTGACGCTATACTGGACAATATATTTCGTTTAGTGATCTTTTCAGATTTATGTGTTATTGAGAATGAGTAAGTGAAATCATCAGTGAGCGCATTCCATTTAATTCCTAAAGTTTTTGTGGAGCTCGTTTCTTGAAACTGAAGCAGATCTGAGTCGTAAAGATCTTCGCTTGGGATATAAGTGAGTAACTTCCTATCATTTGCGGTGATCTTTTTTAACACAAAGCCAGCGGTTTTAAGAGTTTTTAGAATTTGAGATTGGCATTCTCTTGCCTCTTCGATAGTGTGACCGCCCGACAAAATATCGTCAACATATGTTTCGTGACGTAATATATGAGCAGCTTTAGGAAAAATGTCTTTAGAGTCCTCTGCCAGCTGGTGGAGAGTTCGAATTGCAAGAAATGGTGCGCAGTTTACTCCAAACGTAACGGTTTTTAGCTGATAGTCCTTTATTTGGCTAGTCATTCCCTTCTGATAAATTATGCGTTGGAAAGGTCGATCTTCGGGGTGAATCCAATTTTGGCGGTACATTTTTTGGATGTCGCCACTAAAAACGTATTTATGTCTTCGCCAATTTAGAATAATTGTCATTAAGTCAGACTGTAGTGTGGGACCGGTGTGCAAAACGTCGTTCAGTGAGTCACCACCTTTGGTTTTGCGTGAAGCATTAAAAACTACTCTTACTTTGGTAGTTTTGTTTTCGGGGCGAACTACCGCGTGATGAGGCAAATAAAAGGAGAAATATTTGTTTTTAGATACAATTTCGCGAAAAGAAGTTGGCTCCATGTGATCTAATAATAGGTATTCTTCAAGAACCTTATTGTATTCTTTTTCGAGTTCAGGATTCTTCTCAAGTGATCGGTTTATGCGACCGTTTTGAACGAGAGCTAAAATTCGAGATGGTCCGAGAAATTTTGAGTCAGGAAATTCTTTTTTGAATGGAAGTCTCACAATATATCTTCCACTTTTCTCTCTAGTAGTTGTTTGTTTGTAATAGTTCTCACAGTATTGATCCTCCTCTGAAATTACAGGTTGAGATGGAACTTCTTCTTGTTCCCAAAATTTTCTTAGAGTAACATTTAGAGTTGAGTTTTTTGAAGGGATTACTGTTGTAGTGAATGTATACACCGTATTACCTTGAATAGGGCCGCTTAGCACCCATCCAAATATCGTGTTGTATGCCGAAGCGTGGCCACAGATATTTTTCTTTATTCCTTCAATATTAATTAAATGTTCCAAATCATTTCCTAGAATTAGGTCTATCGGAGAGGAGTTGTTGAAGTTTGGGTCTGCTAGATCGAGCTTTTGAAGTTGTAAGGAATTAGGGGGATTAAAGGATATTGAGGGAATTTGTTTCGTGACCTTTGGAAGAACAATCGCATTCACAGTAAATTTTAAGTTGCATCGATTAGCAAATAGTGTAATACAGCATTCCTTGTTTGCTGATTGTGTTTGACCTCCTATACCAATAATTTCTACATGCGACTTTTGATACGGTAATTTGAGAAGATTTCTTACCCTTTCCGATAAAAATGTTCTTTGAGAGCCGGGGTCTATTAGAGCTCTGATTGTATACAACTCTCCTCTGAGTTCGATTTGTACTAAGGCCGTACGGAGCAATATGTAGTCATTATTAGATGAAAAATTTGCTTGTACTCTAGAGTTTTTGGAGGTTGTGGGTAACTCTTCCTCGTTTTCTGTTTTCCGATCAATGTGATACTCATTTTTTCGGTATTTTAGAAAATCATTGGATTCCGGAAAGGTTTTTGGTGATTCTCGTGGCTTTGGCAAATGTAGTAAAGTGTGGTGTTCTTGCTTACAAATGAAGCAAGTTCTTTTGCTGGTACATTTAGTCTTTACATGAGCTGAGGAAAGGCAATTATTGCATATTTTATTTTCAAATACATAATCAATTCTTTGTTGGACAGTAAGTTTTCGAAATTTGCCACAACTTCGTAAGTGATGATCCCCATTACAGAGCCTGCAATTTTGCGTAAGCTTTTCTTGTGAGGAATAGGACTGTAAAGTGAGTTGTGGTGCATTTGGGCGGGTGAGCCGTTCTTTTGTATTTTTTATGGAAGAAATTCTTTCGACCACTTCATGCCTGTTAACAAGAAATTCGTCCATTTGGGACCACGTGGGTAACTCGCGACAATTTTTTAAAGACTGCTCCCATAGAGCTATTGTTTCATTGGGAAGTTTTGTTGAGACTAGGTAGATAAGTATAGGATCCCATCCATCAACATTGACGCTAAGTGATCTTAAGGCCGTTAAGCAGTCAGTAACTGTAGCATGAAGTTTTTGAATGGATTCGCTATCTTCTGTAGTGGCAACTGGGATGTTAAAAAGCTTTCTTAATTTGTTATCAACAAGAACTCTCTTGTTATCGAAACGGGATCTGAGCGCATTCCATGCATGATCAAAATTTTCATTGCACAGAGAGTAGCGTTTTACGATAGCACCAGCACTACCGCTTGTTTTTAGCCGCAAATAAAAGAGTTTTTGAGCGCGAGGTATCTCTTCGTTTTCAATACAGGCTGTTGTGAATATATCACGAAATGCCGGCCATTCTTCATAGCTACCAGAAAACACGGCAATGTCGTAAGAAGGTAGTTGTATGAATGAATTTCGACTTCGATTGGGAATGTTAGTAGGAAGATCGATACTGTAACGCGGTTTGTCATTTTCTATTTCGCAGGCTTTGGATAGTTTTAGAATATCCATGATATGGGATCTACATGCGTAATAAGAATCAGAGCAGGTATCAAAGTTTATTTTGGCATTTTCTTTATAATCCTTGCAATATTCTGAGACTGGAAGTACCATAAGGGCTTCGTAGGAATCTTGTAATTTCAACCATCTTCTCCCCAGATCTTCCATCTTTATTTCTAGTACTGAGTCAGTGTGATCATTAATGTCTGCCTTTTCGAAATTAGTACAAAACGCAATTAGGTGATCACAGTCGAATAGAAATTTTTCGTGTTTTGCTGACTGGATATTGTCGTCAGCTAAGCGCTCTAAAGATGGATTCATTTTATATGAGATATATGAACTTTTGGCAATATTTGCAAGTATTTGTACTGCTCTGTAAACTTCTGCGACTTTTTTGAAATTGCTAATTAATTTGGAATTTCACAAAAAAATTGTTTTTTTTTTTTTTAATGAAAATTTGGTTGGCAATACGAGTTGTATGTAAGTATAGATTACAGAGAATCTACTATTACGTGGAGTTTTTAAAAAATCCAGGCAATTATATTATTATACACGAATAGGTATAGTTTATGATACGTACAGAAAATTATTATTATTATAAAACTTTGTAAATATACAATTGAATTGCACAAAGAAATTTCCTATGACTTGTTGAAAATGTGCAGAGAATAACGAAAACCGCTGTCGAAAATGTGGGCAATAGGCATAAAATGTACGTGTAGATTATAGAGAATCTACTATTGCCCAGAGTTAGATAATCCAGGCAATTGTGATGTATTAAAGGGTAAGTGTAGATTATGCTAAATTTACTTTGCCCATTGTTCGACAGTACCAAATTGAAGGGAATAGGGCTTATTTATGAATTATGTTTTTAGAGTTCTTCGCTTTTTTTTGCGAATGTTCACATTCATAGAGCAGAAAAAAGTATGTATAGCGTGAAATGTGCACAAGGCCATAAAATTTTATTATTATTATTTATTTATTTATTTTTTTTTTTTTTAATAATTTTAATATTTTATATGTATAAGCAGTCCTTTAAGTCAACCTTGACACTTTTTTATATTAAAAAAAACGGTTTAGTTTCCTCAAACAAAATATAAATATAAAAATATAAATTTTTAAAGAAATATTATTATTCATCAATAAAATTAGGGGATTGCAAAAGAAAATGTTTTGTTATTACCTTTTATTACGTTTCTTTTCTTTTTGATTATTTGCTAGTTTGTGTTTTTCTTTTGTTTTGTATACTTTATTAAATTTAATTTTGTTTTATTTTGATTTTATTG
The DNA here is from genome assembly GCA_949628195.1 of Phasia obesa. Classification (NCBI taxonomy): domain Eukaryota; kingdom Metazoa; phylum Arthropoda; class Insecta; order Diptera; family Tachinidae; genus Phasia; species Phasia obesa. Next base: position 81,439,805 of record OX451218.1, read on the forward strand.
TACGTAACGTTTGCGAATTTTGCTTTGTTTACATTTGCACTTTTGTTTAATTTTTACGCATATTGGCGTTTTTGTTGCAATTAGTTAAAATTCACCACACTAATTTTTTCTTTATTTTGCTTTGTTTTAATTTCTTATAATCCCGTGTTGCCGTTGTTAAAATACTAATTTGGAGTTAAACTTTCTTTTATTGTAATTTTCGTATACAAACACAATTTTTATAAGCTTGTACTTTATTTTGTTCAGTATTATTATTATTTTTGTTGTTTGTTTTACTCTTTATATAAAACTACACTTGCTTTATATGTGGTAACACTGATCCTTTTTTGTTGTGTTTTTATTTGACCGAACTAGTTAGGGCTTTTAATTAAATTTATTTAATTGTTTCTTACAAATTACTATTAAAATTTATTTAGTTAAATTTGTTTTTTATTTAAACATTTTTTTTTTTTTGTTTTCTTTGTAATGTATTGCTTTTACGTTTATCGCGTCTATCTACTTTTGTTGGGTTTTTCGTTCTTCTTTTGTTTGAAATTTTGTAGTTTTGATTTTTTTGTAGTTTACCTTATTATGTACATACATACATGTGCTTACGTATATAAGTATATGTATATGTTGGTATGTGTACCATGTATTGCAAAGAGTAGAGATTTAAAATTTAACGGAACTTTGCAATTTTTATTTGCTTTAATTTAACTTTATGTAGGTATTTAGAAACGGGATTTTTTTATAAGTGTCTCTTTTCTCAAACGGGAATTTCGCGTGTCATACCGATTTTTAATTTACATATATTTTTTACACTTCTAAATGCATATGCACATGTTTAACTGTAGATTTTGATTTTTGCAGATTTAAGTTGAATACATGTACATATGTATACAAATATACATGGATATATGTATTTTCTTTAAGTATAACAGCACCTAATTATTAACACGATTTTGGTTTTTTTTTTTTCTAGGTTTTTAAAATATTTTTTAACACTTTTTATTAGTTTTTATGCACATTTTTATGAATCTTCTTATTTCCTTTCACTTACATATATTTGTTTTACCGCCGCGTGTTCTTTTTTAGTCTTTGTAGGGTTGTTTTTGATAAACTAAAAGTATTCATGTATGTTACAATAGAGCTTTTATTTACCTCATTTTTTAGTGGTGAAAAAGTGATAACAACTGGAACTTTTATTTTCTTCAGCTTCAATGGACCATGAATAAAGTGGCGCTTTTCCTTGAGTATTGGGATTAGATGTAGAAGTGGACTGTATAGTGGTACTAAGGATAGACACCAATTTATTAAAAATTTATAATTTCTCAGTAATATGAGAAATTATACGGGGGTTGGATACGATGTATAAGGTTAAAAATAAGAGAAATTAGGGTTAATTTCGGGTAAATTTAGTGCAAGTAATCCAAATGTGAGCTCACCTTGTGTATTATGACTATAGGCAGCAAAAAACTATTATAGGCGTTGCTTTCAACTTCACGGTAAATTTTTATTAACTTAAAAATTTAATATTTAAAATATAAGTTTAGGTTAGAGTTCACTTTGAGCTTAGTTAGGTTAATTAGATTATAATTTTAATTTAAGTAACTTTAGTGTAGACAGTAAGTGCGTTAGCTTGCACGATTATTCAATAAGTGATCTTTAAGTTTTTCATTTTAGTTCCCTTTTGCTTCAATTTGTTTTACATTACTTCATTAACAGAACTTCGAATGACTGGAATAATTCACAATAAACAAATGATCTTCATTACTACTTTGTTGTTCAACACTATACTATACATTTTGGTATGAAAATTCTGTTACGCTTTCAAATACGGATTTAAAATTTAAATGTATAAAACAAAAATAATTAAAATTATTATATAATTTTAAGTATAAAATTATGCAATTTTATACATTCATATTTTTCAAAATAATAACATGGAAAAATATGAATGTTGTTAACAACCCCTCATTTTTTATTGTACTATTTTTAGTTTGTCAATTGAAAGAAGTGAATTAAAGAAAATTATAAAAATAGAACGATTCTTAAAGATATAAATTGCATCTTTCAAGCAGAATTAAAGGCGGCTCAAATGAGGTAGCTTAGCCCGGCGGCTCAGGTTTCTCTTGAATTATGTATATGACAAAACAATAAATATAGAAAAAAAATTATTATTTGAGGATGTTTTTTGTTTGAAACACAAAAACAATATTTTTAAACTATTGTAATGTATTAGAGTATTATGGCGATATGACATGTTAGCGTGTTCCTTGATTGTTTTGCAAATATTCTAAACAAGTGTCTTAGGAAGGTGCTTCCACAGTGAATTTGTGGTGCGAATAATTCGTTGAAAAGAGCAATTTTTTTAAAACAAATTTCCACAATTTGGAAGCATTGTTGGAATGTAATATTTAGTTTGTTTGTTTTTAGCCGAAACCAGTTAAAAAGAAAGGTTAAAATAAATTACTATTTAGAGTTTGATTTAAAGTCACTTTCTCTAATTAAAGATCGGACAAGCAAAGAAAACATTAGACATGAAATTATTTATGAGAATCTTATCTTTCTAACCTGTGGTTAGAAATTACAAAACAATTAGATATTTAATTATTTAATATCATGCTAATTACTCATAACGTTTTATAATAAATTAGATATTTAAATTGTATATAACACAATAGTGTAAGTAATTAAAATTAACATCATAATATTAACAATCATATGAACACAGAGATCATAATATATTTTTTAACCATAATATAACCATTCTCTGCAAAGGAGACAAAAAAATATATATACGTATATCGGCATTTTAAAGCTTTATGTCTGAGTTTTATTGTATGAGTTTCATTTGCTTCTACCTTACTCTTTTTGCTCATTCTTATGGTGAACCGGCATCGAAAATCATGAGACTTTTACAATTTAGGTAAAGGATGTATTCAGCAGATTTATATAAAACAAGCTGTTCCCTGTGCGCTTCGATACACACAAAAAACACAATAAAAACATAAAAATAAAAGTATGTCAAGCTTTAACTCGAAAACTTCCCTACACACAGAAAAAACTGTGTCTAAATCTATATATATAAAGCACAAAATGTGTTTGTTTGTTTGTCGAAAAGCTATAGCTGCCTACACCAGTGAACCGATCTTTCTGAAGTTTTTACAGTTTGATATTAGATATACAGATGGTAAAATAGGGTACTTATTTTTTTGATATTCGACGTGGGCGTGGCACCTCCCACACAAAGTAAATATTAATATTGGTAACAGTAATAGGTAGCGTCTTGAAATTTCGCACCCGTAACCTCTATATTAACGTAAACAGTTTAGCGAAACACAGACTGAATTGGAATAGTGGGCGTGGTACCTCCCATACAAAGTAAATATTTATCATTGTAGGCGTGGTACCTCACATATAAAGTGAAAAATTAATATACTGTAAAAATATCTAGGTAGAGCCTTGGAATTTCGCACAAGTAACGTACATAGTTTAGCTAAACACAGACTGATTTGAATAGTAGGCAAAGTGAAAAATTGTTATCGTGTTCCTGCCGAACTACAATAGATAGCGCCTTGAAACGTTGTATGAGTAACCCCTGTGCAAATGCGTATAATCTACTAAATTATAGAATGAATTGAGATCGTGGGCGTGGTACCTCCCATATAAAGTTAAAAATTATTATAGTCTACACAGATAAAATAGATATAATCTTAAAAGTAGGTATAAGTAACCATACCCATATACTCTAGAAAAACATAGGCTGAATTGGGACAGTGATCACGGTACCCCCTATGTAAAGTAAAAATTATTATCCTTTATCTAGAGAACTGCAATAGGAAGCTTCTGTGAATTTTGCATCAGTAACCCCTATGAAAAGATACATTGTTTAGAGAAACACAGACTGAATTGGAATGGTGGGTGTGGTACCTCCTATAAATAGTGAGAAATTATTATCGTGTACCTAAAAAACTGCAGCAGATAGAGCCTTAGAGGCTTTGCACGAAGAATATCCCCTATGCTAATGCATATATGTAGTCTACGAATATGAATTGGATTGGAGCAGTCAGCGTGGTACCTGCCATACAAAGTGAAAAATTATTATCGTGTACCTGAAGAACTACAATGATGGAGCCTTGAAACTTTGCACCAGTAATCCTCAGAGTGACGTGCATAGTGTAGCAAAATACTGACGGGATTGGGACAATTAACGTGGTATCTCTCATATTAAGTGAACAATTATTATCATGTACCTAGGGAACTACAATAGCTAGAGTTTTGAAACTGTGCACAAGTAAACCTCATACTAATGTGCATAGTCTAGCAAAATACAGACAGGATTAGGGTAGTGGTACCTCCCATAAAAAGTTAAAAATTATTATCGTTTTAATATGTATAGTCAAAAAGAAAACAGATTGGTTGGGAACAGTAAGCGTCGTACCTTGCATATAAACTAAAATATTTTTGATGTGAGAATAGCTTGCGTTTTCGAGTTAGAGGTTGGCCATACTTTTCTTCCAAGTGTTTATTATATTTTTTGTGGATGGTTGTAGTGAAGCGCACCGTGGATAGCTAGTACCTAATAAAATAGAACAAAATTTATATGATAACTCTATGGTTTTTTTTAAGAAGAAAGTCTTATTATTTTAAGAAGAAAAATCTTTTTGAAAAAATCAAGAAGAAAATTTAGGATTCTTATTAGATAGTTTTTTTCAAACAGGGTTTCTTCTTGATTTTATTAGGATATCTTGTTTTTTATAAAAACAAAAAAAAAATTAACAAAAAATTTTCAAAATAAAAAAGACTGAAAATAATTGGGTGGGGTGGGTACATAGCTTTTTCGGCATCTCCTTTTACATTTTTTGCTAATAAATCTTTGATTTCTTACTACCTTTTCTTTTTGTGACATTTTATTTTACCATCATATTATGTTCTATTTTTCCAGGGGTGAAAGGTCAGGGGAGCAGACACTTAGTTTCTAAAACCTGAAAAACCATTGAAAATGCATATTTTATATTTCATGTTTTAACAGACATATGATTTATATAAACGAAATAACAAAAAAACTAATATAATCAAGAAGATAACCTTATTAAAAAAATGTAAAACTTGATTTACACATGATCATATAGGAACCTTAATGAAATCAATCAGAAAATCGTTTTTTAAAAAATCAATTAAGTAGCCTAATGAAATCAATAGGGAATACCTTTTTGAAAAAATCAATTAGTAGGCTAATGAAATCAATAAAACAACCATTTTTTATACAAATCATAAGAAAACCTAATAGAATCAAAAAGTTTTCTCTACGGATTGTTTTTTTTTTTGTGTCAAAAATGAGTAAAAAAATTGTGAATAACAAGATTTCTTCTTGATTTAATGGGATTTTCTTATTGATAAAATTAATAAGATTTACCACAAGAAAATAATAAGGAATGCCTTTAAAAATATCTTCTTTGCTTTCTGCTGGCATACCCCCTAGCCTAAAAACATTTCATAGAGAAAATATTTTTGATTCTATTAGGGATTTTTGGCTCTGTGTAGTTTCACGACAAAAATTATTCAGTTTTTTTTTTCGAGGTACGACGACCACTGTTCCCATCCAATCTGTTCCAATACAGTCTATATTTTTCCCTACTATGCACTTTAGTAACAGGGTTGCTTGTGCAAAGTTTTTCACTCGTAGTGTTCTGGGTACACTATAATCATTTTTCACTTTGTATGAGAGTTAGCAGTGCTACCAGTCCAAATACAGTCCATATTTGTCTAGACTATGCAAATTAGTCTGATGGTTACTTGTGCAAAGTTTCAAAACTCTAGTAGTTCTTTAGGTACACGATTATCATTTTTCACTTAATATGAGAGGTACCATTTAATAATACAAAATACAAATCATTTTGTATTTTGACAGACTATGCGCATTAGCACAGGGATTACTCATGCAAAGATTCAGGGATCACTATTCCAATTCAGTCTGTGTTTAGCTAAACTATTTACGTTAATATGGGGCACTATCGGTAAAAGTCTAAACTGATTCTACAGTCTACAAACAAGCTCAAAACTGAACCTGAATGGCAGAAGAGAGCCAAGACTGCAAACGTGAATAAGGCAAAATTTCAAACCTTTTCGGGTAAGGTGCTATAATATCAAACCACACAAGAATTTAGGATGTTAATTTGTATTACATCGCAGTAAGTCTGTGGTGAGTTACTTATAAAGGAAAGCTTATCGGATTCTGTTGACAACTTATTCTCAAAGTATTGTATATGAAAATTGAAAATTGTTTATTGAATAAAAATGTCTTGTTATTCGAGAGCACTAGACACTTATATTGTAAGGAACTTCCAACCCCCAGTAGCTTAGAAATACTCAGTACTTCCTGATAATGAGCGCTTTCCAGTGAAAAAGTCTTAAATAATAATTCTTAATATTAACACTTCAAGGTTTTAAACATTTCGTGACATCGTTCTAACTCGCAAGCAAAAAAACATGGTTGAGGTAACCATAATCTAAGAGCAACATGTTTGAATGTTTGAATTATATGATTATATTCAAACTATATTATATTAAACCATAATATTAAGATTGTTGTCATTGAAACATATTATTCTCTTACATAAAAATAACATTGTAAAATACAACCACAATTATGTTTATAATATAAACATACTATAATATAATGTGAAACATGTAAATGGTTATTTAATATAATGTATAAATATCTGTATATAAATAGGCAACTAAAAAAGTGAAGAACCATTTTAACTGACTTAAACTCAACGTATTCGCTTGGTTTTCTTTTTTTCTTGATTTTTTTGTTTGGTATATTGCCAATAGATTGTGTCTAAGATACTTAAAAACCGTTAAGAATATTAGCCAATCATAAAGCCACTTTCTCTCTTAATTTGCTAAAAAATTTGGATATGTAACTCCGTAAACACTCAGAAGGAAAAACTTATTCTATTTGTTCATTCTATTCTTATTTCCATTTTTGTATGTACTTTTGAAAAATATATAAAAAATTTACAAAAATAAATTTGGTCTAATTTCGACCACAGGGCAAATTCTAGTATTCATTAAATAACAAAAACAAATACATGAATATTTCCATTTAGACTTACATACATATTTTGATATTTTCTGCTCACCTTTTTATATGTTTGATATTTTTAATTTAATTTATAATAAAAAATAATTTATAATAAAAAAACATATTTATTTATTTATTTGTTGACAACAAAGGTGTATTTAACGTTTTTAAGGTTTTAGATGACCCGATAGCTTACATACATATTTCTGAACTGAAAAAGGCCAAAACCGAAATATGTATTTTTAAAACCAAACATTATTTGTTTAATTTTAGTCATACTTAACATACTGCGTTTAATGATAATATATTATGGTTAAAAATATAATTTTATTTTTTAAATATTAAAAAAAAATTGGTTGTGGTTTGAGTTTTAATATGGTTCATATCAACCATGTTGTTTTTTGGTGCGTATAACCATTGAATGATAAACTGTTAACAAAAAATTGTTTATCGTGACCAAAGTGTTGTTTAAAATAACTATAATTTGTATTGTTACAGAGAACAAAGTGTGGTTGCTGTGACCATACAATAACCATGTTTGTTCTTTACGTGCGGTGACACTGGCATATCTACGATACATTCATTACTTGTGATCAATTACTTAGTGAGCAAGATTAACGCCGTGTTGGCTCTTATCTGACAGTGGTCTGAGCACCGAGTGAAAATAAATTGTTGACTAGCACCTCCATTGTTTAGCACAGCACACAGTACGATAACGTGCCACGTGTTATAGTACCCATATTGTACGAAAATGTACCCCACAGTCACAATGAGTAGCAATTTATAGTACATGACACGCCTGGAGCCATGTTCTAACCTCTTGTTTAGGGGTTGGAGACCAATCAAATCCTTCTGTTGTTTAGAAAACCTGTTGAGAGTGCAACTGCACACTTGATCAACAATGCACCATCTCTAATTAAATCGATCTGAATAAATCGATCCGAACCATCGATCCCGTGGTACCAGTCGTTTGAACACTGGTCGGGTCTTGAAAAGAACCCATAATTAAACAGACGTGTTCTTCCAGATTCTGGCTGCAGAAAGCCCCCCATTTTCCCCGAGAGTATTTCGTCAAATCTTCTGGAAATACTGCAGTGACAGTTTGTATTCCCAGGGGGAATTACTTAATATATCGATGTAAGAATAAATAGTCAGATATATAAAATTTAAATCTTCACTTGTCCTGGACAGAACTTAGCAAATAACAGAATTTGTCAAAATTTTATTTTTTTTCATGCAACCTGTTGATGCATAAGTTCGAGCTTAGTACCGTCTTCAGAATTTAAAGTATTACATGCCACAAGGAAATAAAATTGTCTTTTGTTACAATGTTTTTGTCTTAATTAAAGTGATGTTTGAGCACCTGCATGTGTCATTTCAATTTTATTCAGATAAATCAGTCTGTATTAAAATTATTTCACAAATCAAAAAAAAAATATTTTGCTTAACTTTTATTTATGTTTCTGCTTATATACTTACATACATAATGAATACATATTAAGACCGTCTATTGCCGACGCAGTTAGACTTTAGTAATTCGTTTTGTTTGTTTTATATCCCTTTTTGATTTAATGTTACTTTTTAAAAATGTGAATTGAATTTTTGTTATCTTTATATTATTTTGTATGCATGGCTTTTACAAAAAACATTTTTTTGTTTTTAATACCTTTATACAGGCCTTATTGAAGAACTAAAAATAGAAAAAAATATATCTACTGTCTGACCTTTTTTCTCCAAGGATAAACAAAATTTATTTATTTATCATAATTCGGTATGTATTTTTGTATGTTGAATGTTGTTTTTGAAGGGTGAATAATATTTGCAATTGTAATTATTATTTTGACTCTCTAAACCCAAACACTTTTACATTATTGTTTACATATGTATGTATATTTATATGAATGTAGCATTTGGTAACTACTTGCCAGATTTTCATTCAGCAGGTACATACATATATTGTTTGGTAGTTTTTTTCTTGTTTAGTAGTCTGCAGAGTTATAAAAAAATGAAATAATAACGACTACGTATGTTTACTTAATAATTTTCTAAAATGAGCGGTTAAGCCACTAAAGATGCTAATTTTATATAGTTGCATATTCGAGATTATGGTTCTTACCCTCATTTTTATACACTCCAACAAAATTATAAGGACATACTAAGTTTAACACTCCATTTGTAACACATTAGTGAGACACCAAAAATATTTTAAAAAGCTGATCGGGTTTGTTTTTACTATCACCACTACTAAAGATACCTACATTTGAATAAAATGCCACCTTGATCTAATCGCTGCTTGATATTTTTCAATAAAAACACAGCAAGCCTTTTTTCTCCAAGGATTTTCCTTAAAAGTATTAATACGAGCAATCGCTTTAAGTATTTCTGAAGTGTATAATAAATTAGTTTTCCTGTTTTCTACAAAACTAATTTAGAAATGAACTTAAGACTGAATAAGAACTATCTTATTAATGTTAAATAATTTAAATTTAATTATGCGCTTGGTATCTTGACAATATCTAAATTTAATCTTAAGCTTGATGCCTCGGTGGGCTAGTAGGTAGTGTGGTAGTCTATCAGTGCGTGGTTTCGATCCCACCAAAGATTCTGGAATTTTTCGCTACAAGTTGGCAGGGAGACCAAGAAGGAGCTTGGATATAATCTGGGAGCCTACAAATGGTTAACTGCGTTAGTGACAGATCATGGACCGTCGAGTATAATCTGGCCAAGTTAAAAATCGAGGTAAAGCGATACTTGCAGACTGTGAAATAGACCAACATTAAAAGGCTTTGGACCACGGACAGACACATATTAAATTTGGATGCTGTGGAGACCTTAGCCTTATAAAAAGTTAGCAATTACCAAAGACTCTATGATTAGGAAGAAGAAAAGCCAGTGACAGCATGAGACTCAATGCAAGTAAGGATACCAGAAATCATTGAGGAACGAAGGGGGTCAAAAAGGGACCCACGCAGTTAGTAGTCTGCTTCGGTATACCCCTACAAAATAGTAAAAATAATAAATTAATAACTAGCTTATCATGAACTCAGAATATGATTATATGTATCTGCGTATTTATCTTTAAGAGTAAGCCTGAGTTCATCCGCATTAACAACCAGATTTTGTTTAGGCGTATATAAAATATTACTTAAACTATATACATATCTAAATATTACGGAGAACATGCTCAGTTTTAATTAAGTATGCCGTGTTGCATTTAGCCTTTTACCAACTCCACACCAAGTTTTAGCACCATAGCTGTGCTAAAACCGAAGTTCCAGAAACTTCTGACTTCTGTTATACCATAATTAAGAAAATAATAATAAAATTACCTCCAGGAATCGTGTCGGCAAGTCTATTTAATATAAACTGCTAAAAACTACGAAACTAATACCGTTTTTTTCTGACAAAACTGTGGCATATATTTTGCACTAAGTAAATATCATGTTCTTCTCTAAATAACGAGTGATTTTTTAAGAGCTTGAGAATTTTTTTTTTTTTTAAAAACGCATAAAATTTGCAAAATCTCATCGGTTCTTTATTTGAAACGTTAGATTGGTCCATGACATTTACTTTTTGAAGATAATTTCATTTAAATGTTGACCGCGGCTGCGTCTTAGGTGGTCCATTCGGAAAGTCCAATTTTGGGCAACTTTTTCGAGCATTTCGGCCGGAATAGCCCGAATTTCTTCGGAAATGTTGTCTTCCAAAGCTGGAATAGTTGCTGGCTTATTTCTGCAGACTTTAGACTTGACGTAGCCCCACAAAAAATAGTCTAAAGGCGTCAAATCGCATGATCTTGGTGGCCAACTTACCGGTCCATTTCTTGAGATGAATTGTTCTCCGAAGTTTTCCCTCAAAATGGCCATAGAATCGCGAGCTGTGTGGCATGTAGCGCCATCTTGTTGAAACCACATGTCAACCAAGTTCAGTTGTTCCATTTTTGGCAACAAAAAGTTTGTTAGCATCGAACAATAGCGATCGCCATTCACCGTAACATTGCGTCCAACAGCATCTTTGAAAAAATACGGTCCAATGATTCCACCAGCGTACAAACCACACCAAACAGTGCATTTTTCGGGATGCATGGGCAGTTCTTAAACGGCTTCTGGTTGCTCTTCACTCCAAATGCGGCAATTTTGCTTATTTACGTAGCCATTCAACCAGAAATGAGCCTCATCGCTGAACAAAATTTGTCACATTTGAACATTTCGAACCGAACACTGATTTTGGTAATAAAATTCAATGATTTGCAAGCGTTGCTCGTTAGTAAGCCTATTCATGATGAAATGTCAAAGCATACTGAGCATCTTTCTCTTTGGCACCATGTCTGAAATCTCACGAGATCTGTCAAATACTAATGCATGAAAATCCTAACCTCAAAGAAATCACCCATTATATCGCAGCAAAAAAAATAAATATCCTACCCTTTTACAACTATGCTTTGTAAATAAAAGCAAGAATTTTAATTTGAATTTAAATTATTATGTGTATAATTATATTATTTTATACGTTACACAAACATGAATGTTAAATGCACGCAAAGAAAAAACATGGTTATTATTACTTTGGTCATGATAAACAAGTTTTTTTAACAGTTAATCACTCAACAAGCAACATGCTTGATTTGAACCAAATTAAAATTCAAGCCTCAACCAAATATATTTTAATATTTAAAAATAAAATTATATTTCTAACCATTATATATTATTATTAAACATATTATGTTCAGTGTGTTTAAAAATAAACAAATAATGTTTGGTTTTAAAAATACATATTTTGGTTTTGCCTTTTTTCAGTTCAGAAATATATGTGTAAGCTATCGGTTCATCTAAAAACGTAAAAACATTAAATACACATTTGTTGCCAACAAATAAATTTGTTTTTTATCATAAATGATAGTTTTAAATTAGAAATATCAAACATATAAAAAGGTAAGCACAAAATATCAAATAAAATATTACTTAGATATAAATTCGTGTATGTATTTGTTTTTTGATATTTAATTTGATGAATATACTCATAGGTTGTCACATATAATCATTTATGTACATGTCTCACATTATATTATAGTATGTTTATATTATAAACATAATTATGGTTGCATTTTACAATGTTATTTTTATGTAAGACAATAATATGTGCCACTGACAACAATATTATTGTTATTAATATTATGGTTTAAAATAATATGGTTTGAATATAACCATATAATTTAACCATATCATTTTGTTCTTAGATTATGGTCACCTCAACCATGTTTTTTCTTTGCGTGTGTAAACTCAGCTTGTTTTTATATTCTTTTAAAATCATAAAAAATGCAACACTTTGCAAGGGGTGGGTAATCCATAAAGGTATTACCTATTAATAAGGCAATTTTTTTCAGACAAGAAAGCGCCATAAATCGTGAAAGCGAATTAAAATAATTCTGGGGAAAAAATGCACTTTAATTTAGAGAGACGGGCATGAAATCTTAACTAAAATTTAAAAAGCCAGTATGCATTGTAACCGTTGTCCTTCATATATTAATTTTGTGTTTTGGCTACCATTTATTGCGACGTGCATACAAGTAAACAATCTATATATATATTCTTAGAATATTTAATTTACACATTTCAATCATCTGAATATATTCAAATGATAAGGCCATACACCGCCATACATCACCGATAGGAAACCCTTTAATGTTTGACTTTATTTGTTTAAGGCCCATTATTATAACTTGGCAATAGTTAAAGATAGGATTTTGTTGGAGCGATAAGTAGTTTTATATGGTTAGATCCTCAAAACAATTTGGTGTTATGGAATTCAATTATGGGTACTGTCTCAGCTAGCAATGTAGAAAAAATTCAAAGGTGCGAAAATAAGATACTACGTATGATTACATCTGCTGCCTGGTATATAAAAAATTCGAACATCCACAAAGATTTAAACACGCCATCACTTAAAGCAGAAATAGCGAAACATGCAGTCATATATCTAAAGAGGCTTCAATTTCATCCAAACCCTTTGGCGCGTAACATGCTGAATGAACCTGGTTACATTCGAGTAAAAAGAAGAAATACTGCTCTTCTAGGCCGTACATTAGAGCGGTGACCCGCAAATGATTGCAAAAACCGTGAAACAAACATTATTTTTGTCTAGTCTTAAGATATGAGTAAGTATTTTTAATTCAAAAATATTACAAAGATACAATAAATAAATTATGAAAAAAAAGTCAAACAAACAAATTCTCTTATGTTTTTATTCTGATGGAGGGTGCATTAGATTCGGCATTACTTCACATAATATTCTTAATCATTCTCTGCAGGATGGTAATAATGACAGCTTTGTTAACTTTTCATAACCTCTATGCAGTGTCCAAAACACATTTGCTGTAATAATATATGAATATTTTAGGTATTTTAATAGAAGGTGTTTTAAGCAGAGCAGGCAATTAAAATGCTTGATGCAATTGAAAGACTAAATTTATTCTAAATTTATTAACAACCCAAAAGCTTTATACTTACTAAAAATTATTGAAATAAATTTGAATAATTATAAGTAATACTTGAAGAATTGTGAACTTTCATTTATTACACTTTTTATAGGAACCCCCTTTCGGCTCATATGTTATTAAAATATTCACCATTTTTTCTCAAAGAAGAAAAGAAAAAAAAAAATAGAAGTGAATGAACATAACATAATTACATTGTATAAATTTATGCGCTGTTTGCTTTTATTAGCTTTTATACAATTCACTTACTGTTGGTTTTCGCTCGTCAAGGGTGTGGTGGCCTGCCATCACTTACTTTGTAAGTCTATTTGAGTTTTTTTTTCCAAAGGTCCACCCTCTTGCATGTGATTGATGTAAATAAGATGTGTTTTTGTTGTTGTTTGTTTGGTTGCTTTCACATATTGCAAGTGCTCAAAAGGACATACAAAAACTGAAAAAAAAACAAAATTACAAAAACTCATAACACAACATCACATCAATAACAGAAAAAAAAAACGTTTGTCTTTGATGAGGTTTATTGAACTGACTTTTGAGTAAAAAGGTGGTCAAAGTCCATTAGCAAAGGTTTGGTAAGATAACCAGTAACAAAGTGTTGTGTTCTGCAATTTTTTCTAATCCCTTTTCCTTATTAATTTTGAGTCAATAGGAGTACTTAATGAAAAACAAGATTGATTTATTAAAAGCCTTTTCTTTGTAAATTTTTTTTAGTAGGAAGGTGCTAAGGTTTGTACGAATAGACTTTACATTATTTATTGCATTTTAACAGAATAATTAAATTCTATGTTGATTTGTCTTGCAATAGACTATTTAATGTGCAGGCCGTTTGCGGAAACTCATATTAAATATTGTTCCCAAAGATCACTATGCACACGTAAAGAAAAAACATGGTTGAGGTAACCATAATCTAAGAACAACATGTTATGGTTGAGTTATATGGTTATATATAAAAATAATATTGTTGTCGTTGGAACATAAAAATAACATTGTAAAATATAACCATAGTTATGTTTATAATACAAACATACTATAATATAATTTGAAACATGTAAATGGTTATATGTGACAACGTATGAATATAACTATTTATAAATAACAAAAAACAAATACACGAATATTTCCATTTAGACTTACATACATATTTTGATATTTTTTGCTTACCTTTTTATGTGTTTGATATTATTAATTTAAAACTATCATTTATAATAAAAAACTAATTTATTTGTTGACAAAAAAATATGTATTTAATGTTTTTACGGTTTTAGATGAACCGATAGCTTATACACATATTTCTGAACTGAAAAAATGTCAAAACCAAAATATGTATTTTTAAAACCAAACATTATTTGTTTATTTTTAGTCAAACTTAACATACTATGTTTAATAATAATATATTATGTTTATAATTTTTAAATCTTAAAAATAATTTGGTTGTGGTTTGAATTTTAATATGGTTCAAATCAACCATGTTGCTTTTTTGGTGCGTATAACCATTGAATGATTAACTGTTAACAAAAAACTTGTTTATCGTGACCAAAGTATTGTTCTAAATAACTATAATTTGTTCACAGCAAACATCTATTGTTACAGAGAACATAGTGTGGTTGCCGTGACCATACAATAACCATGTTTTTTCTTTGCGTGCATTTGCTGCAAAGGTTAGATCAGGCCTGAACATGACTTTTTCACGAGGGCTTTGAGCCCAGCAGTACACCAAAATACTTAGCCTCATTATATAGTTTCATATTTGGTATCTTGAGCTCCACAATTTTTCATCTCGATCTTCTCCGGACTTACGCTGCGTTTATTCTTATGATATGATCTCACTTATCTTATATTGTAGCAGCAGGTATCGAAAAAGAACTGAAGAAGAAAATATGTTGCCAAAAAATTGTTGGCATGCTGGCGTTTAGCACCGGTTAGGGCTCGACGTCTTGGACTGGTTCTTTGCCAAAACAACTGGTTAATATTGCAGCTACAAAAAAACAAAATGTTCTGCCAGTGCTAGACAAAAATAATGTTTGTTTCACGGATTTTGCAATCATTTGCGGGTCATCCTTCTAATGTACGACCAACAAAAGCAGTATCTCTTCTTTTTAGTCGAATATAACCAGGTTCATTCAGCACGTTACGCGCCAAAGGGTTTGGATGAGATTCAAGCCTCTTTAGATATGTGACTGCATGTTTCGCTATTTCTGCTTTAACTGATGGCATGTTTAGGCCTTTGTGAATGTTCGAATTTTTTATATACCAGGGCGCAGATGTAATAATACGTAAAATCTTATTTTGGCGGCTTTGAATTTTTTCTACATTGCTAGCTGAGTCAGTGCCCCATAACTGAATCCCATAACACCAAATTGGTTTAAGGATCGACTTGTACAGTAGAAGTTTACAATCTAAGCTCAGGGTGGAGTTTCTGTCAATAAGCCAATTTAGTTGTACTGCTTTTAGTTTCATTTGTGTTAACTTGAAATCAATGTGGCTTTTCCAAGTAAGGCGACGATCAAGATGTATACCCAGGTATTTAACGTCTGAAAGCTGTGGTATCATTTGGTTATTTATGCGAATAGGAGGGCATGAGTCCCTACGCAGTGTGAAAGATATGTGAGTACATTTTTGTTCATTCACTTTTATTCTCCATTTTTCTAGCCATTTTTCCAAATTGAGTATGTGGTCTTGTAAAAGTTGTGATGCTTTTTGGGCACTTTCATGAATACTTAAAAAAGCTGTGTCATCTGCAAAAGTTGATGTGTGGACTAGGGTGCTTATTGGCATATCTGATGTGTACAGTAAATATAAAATTGGTCCCAAAATACTACCTTGGGGAACTCCGGCTTCAATGAGCTGTGGCGAGCTTAAAAAGTCTCCTTCATTTAGTAAAAACTTGCGATTCCTTAAATAATCTTTTAAGAGCTTATACAAGTTTTCGGGCAAGTTCAGCTTTAGCGTAAATATTTGGCCTTCCTGCCAAACCTTATCGAATGCTTGAGAAACGTCGATAAAGAGCGCAGAACAGTATTTTTTTTCTTCAAAGGTTGTTTTAATTACATTTATTAATCTGTGTGTTTGTTGGATCGTACTATGTTGTTTTCTGAAGCCGAATTGATGGTTCGGAATGCATTCTTTCGCGCTAAGAATTGGATTCAGCTTAGTTATTAATATTGTCTCAAATAACTTTGACACGTTTGATAAAAGGCTTATAGGTCTGTATGATTCTACTTTTGTGTGGTCCTTTCCTGGTTTAGGAATCATAGTTATCAAAGAGACCTTCCACTCTGTGGGAAAGTACTCAAGACGTAAGATGGCATTAAAAACAAACAGGATAATTCTGCATCACAACTAAAAGAAGGCTTTAGATGCCCCTGTATTAAATGACCTCAGGAGGATTTTATTTACAAGGTTTTATAGCTGTGGGAAACTAACTTACGCCTATGGTGTGGCTCCTATCGCAACCCTTTCCATAGGGCTCAAACCCAGCCTAGACATTTTAAATAATTTTAAATTTTAAAATATGACAACTTTTTCATACAAATATTTGCACACAAAATCCATCATAGATGCATTTGTGATTATTTATTTTGTTGGTTGCACGCAGGTAATGGTGTGGTCATACGGACCATCTTATGTTCTCTGTAACAATATAAGATAGCGATTAACAAACAACTAGTTGTTTTGATTATTACTATGATTACGGTAAATATGTTTTTGTTACTATTTGATCTGAAATGGTTATTACACTCAAAAAATTCAACGTGGTTGGTTTAAACTATATAATTTTCAAACCACAACCAAACTTTTATTAGTATTCAAAAAAATAATATTGTACTTATAAACATAAAAGTATTATTAGTACTTATGATCAGTTTACTCGTATGTAACCAATGTGACTGAAAGTAAACAAATAATTTTTGTTTTACAGAAATTTTGTGTTTGTTTTTTTTTTTTTAATTATTAAAATCAAATTTTACAGTTTTGTATTTCACAAAAATAAAAAATTTTTAATTGAGTCATTAAATAAATGTAAGGTTGATTCTAATATATGTTTATATAAACAAATTAGCCATCTTTTTATAAATACATACATATATCCCACTATATTAATTTAATTTACTTCATAAAGAATTTTTCTATTTTACAATGCTGTTTTCGAGTTGGGCAATAACCTGGTTCTAAAATAACAATATTATTGTGTTAATAATAATATGGTTTGACTATAACCATATAATTCAATCATAATATATTGCTCTTAGATTATGGTTACCTTAACCATATTTTTTCTTTGCGTCTAAAATTTTACTGATAATGAAATTAAATAACGCCGATAACTTTTTTTAATGCATAGCCAGCAGTGAGATGAGCACAAGGATTCTATACTGTACGGTATATTTGTCGCCGATTGCATATTTTTACTAGTATTGCAGTTAGAGTTATCTTCTCGGTTTATATCTTAACCTGGATAATTATTCTCTTTAACTGCTTTATTAATATTATGTTTCATCTTTAATTTACATTTATAAGTAATATTTTTAAATTAAAATTTAAGTTTTTCAACCTCTATTCACTAAATTTAATCACTTTAGCTGTGACCCAATATTATCATTAAAAAAATAATGAAAATAAACAATATTGAGTTTATAAACAAAATTTTTAATTTAAATTTAAAATCGCAACCAAAAATTTATTTTGATAAGAAAAATTGTTGATTCAGTAAGCCCGCATACTCATAAGTATTCATGACAGGAATATACTGGTTTATAATAGTCTGACAAAACCGAACCAGAATATCGTTTCATGCCCATGAATATTTATGAAAACAAACTTTAAAATTGCAGACACAAAAAATGTTGACATATGCATTCATAAACACACATATACACAAAAAAATATAAATATGACGAATAATAAGTTTTGCAAGCATTTGTTTCTTGCATTAATTAAGCACGATTAGAAAATCTAATAGCTTTTGATTAACAGATTAGCAAAAAATCCAATTTTATTGTATAACTTGCTGTGCCCACCACGTCGTGGGCGTCCTTACAATATTTTGCTCGAATTTGCTTTGAAAGTATTCCTTGGCAATTGCAAGACTCTTTCTTTTATAGAGTAGCACCTATAAAAAAAAATGTAACTAAACTAAGAAGAAACTAACCATAAAAGAATTTTATAGCCACATTCAAGTCGTTGTATTCATACCAGATTTTAAAAATTAACGCTAAGTAACAAAAATATTGTAATCACATAATTAAATAAGTATGTATTTCACAAAATAACTAAATTATTCAATGCGTACGCGACTTAAAAATATTGTTACGTTTTATTTATTCAACAATACGATCTTTCAAAATTAAACATGCAAATAATTATTTTAATTTAAAGGCAATTTTTTCAGCTTTGTATAAATAACTATTATTGGCACTGTTTAACACTTTCTAACATATCTAAAAACCACCGTTCACGTACAGGTTTAAATAAATAGTCACTCGCAACCTGTGTACATACGTATGTATATGAGCTACTTAATAAAATTCTGTAACAACAACTAACAACAACTAAGGCAAACTGGGAAAGTCCCGATTATAGAAAAACAACCGCTCGTTACTATTAAGTTTTTGCAACAATGTAATTAAACAAAGTAAAAATACAAATCAAATACAAATTTTATTCAATTGGCTATTTGGCAGTAAGTAATTCATATTTTGTCACAGCCATATATAGATTACAGGTAAAACGCAAAAATTATAAATATCAAATTTATTTATTTCTCTATTTATAAAATTATTGATAAGGTTTTTTTTTTTAATATTAATAGCAAAAAGGAACCTTTAGATAGTTCGTTCTCACCAACTGATTATAGATGATTAAATGCGATTTTTCTCCTATTCGTTTATCTGAGGTTGATTGGTTAAATAGATGATCTTTACAACTTAACACTACCCAAAGTTGATAGATACGAAGAGGGCTGAGGACGGACGTAGCTGTCTAGAATATATGCATTCCGCTCTGCTTTAGCTTGACTACAAACTTCATTGTATGTAAAAATTTCATTGTATGTAATTATTTACTAGCTTTAAAAGCAAATCGGTTCAATTTAAAATTTACACTTTTTTAAATAATGTTGTGAATAATAGGCGTATAAATTTACAGAATCGGGGTCAAAAAAACGACATGCTAAATAGCTTTTAAAAATCTCTCTTCCACAATCCACTTGTTATATATAGATTAGATATCTATACTTCGTTAAACACAAGTGGCCATAATTTTAAAAGTGGTGTAAGTCAAAAACGGAAAAAAAGTCCATTAGTTATTACGTCACTCATTGTTTTTTGTTTAAGTTAATTTAGAACTAATTTTCAGGTTAATGTCAAACCTATACTGTAAATTCTAAATCCAAATCTATCTAAATCTAATCTATCTAATCTAAATCTATATGACATCCAAAAATTTTAAAGAAAACAAAAATCTCCATCACTTTCTGTCAAGCATTTTCTTCTATGTTGTTTAAATGTTGAATGCAAAACCTTTGAAAATGAACAAATCCACATTACTGCTTTTTATTTATTTGGTTATTAATTAAACATGAAATAAGAGAGAGATATTAAACAAATTATAAAAAAGCATAGTAATCACAAGAAATATAATAAATTCATACATGTGTGTACTACAAATATATATGTGTGTATGTACATTACCTTAAATAAAACATTCCACAGAAATGAACAATAGAAAAAAATTAAAAAAAAAATACTATTAGTAAGAGTCAGAGTCTGATGTGATTTACCTTAGTGCCTAGCGTATTGCCTGAACCTAAGGGCGGTTTTACATCACTGGATTCAAAAAATCCTTATACCAACGCCTTTGTTGTATATGCCGACACAACTACTAGCAATTGCCAAACAATACCATGCTTGTACCCCTTGTTTAGCAGTTGAAGACTATCTAAATTTCTCACAAGCTATTGGCGCTTATGTTGAGAGTGCAACACACCAGACTAAATCGTCCTTCCTGCGATTTAAGTCTAAGCCACAGCCATCAAGTTACTCTCCAGAGGGCCTCACTAGTAACTGTACACAGAGATTTTGGAAAATACATTTTTCACATGTTACCAGTTCTTTGGATCCGATGGTTCTTAACTTCCAGTTTAAGGTCCCTACTACCCCTAGAGCTTTGGCGTCAAGACAATCAAATGCTGCCGGGAAGTAATATCTAGGTATACCATTAGCCTTCTTTTACTGAATAAAAAAAAAGTCACTATCATCTCTAATAATAATTTTTCATTATATTCTGTATCTGTAGTTGATGAATTACTATTGTATGATGAGTTATTACAGTAAAATTATAAGCAGTTTTGATTTGGTTTCGTTATGATCTGCTTTAGCCTCCTCACATTGACAACTGTTGGTATTTCGTTAAAATAGGACGACTCAACATTTCAACATTTGGATCGTTTTGCATAAAATAGTTTCCTGATTATTTTTCCTAACCCTAATCCGTCGCAAACTACTTTTGCTGCAACTAGATTTATTTTATGCTTATTTGAAGTCCACACATCAACTGAGTATGAAAGTTATCTTCATTAATTTTATTTATTTTTTAGGACAACACTGCCTGCAAAGTTTTTGCTTGTCTGCAGAAAACACCCAGTCTTTGACAGGAATCACGCCAGCAACAGCCAGACTGATAGACTAGCACACTACCAATTAAATAAATAGCATAAAAAATATATTTTTATTAAATTAGTTAATTAAATGATTAACTTATTCAATTATTTGTTTAATTAATCACTTTTTTTGTTCTGATTTAAACACATATATTTTTGAATCAATAAAGACATTAATTGAGCTGTAATTTAAAACTAATTAAAACCTTTAATTGGTGCGAAAAAATTTTCTATAAAATTTAAACGAAATAGAATTATATAAAATTAAAATGTTTAAATTTTATTTTTTGAAATCGAAAACGTGTAAATTGAATACCACTTAAAACGGGGGATACCTGTATAAAATCTTATTTAAAGACTTTCCTAAACTATCTCTTTTTTTAATGGAATCAGTAGGTTTAGCTGCTCATAAAAAAATTTATAAACAAGTGACCGGTTAGTTTTTATTGATTTAAATTAATTGTATTAAATTATGTAAATTGTCTGCGCATTCATAGAAAATTTGACATTCATAATAAACTTTTATAAATCCAGATTTATAAAGAGTGATATCTATACATTGAATATTATTAAAATATTTTTTAATTAAATACAACGTTAATCATTAAATATTTCGAAATAAGAAACATATGATTTATCATATTATCACTTTAAAAATTATGGGGACATATTCATATATTGACCCACCCTAAGGTCAATTAGTATGAGAGCAAAAAATAAATGGTAGGGGAAATGCATTTACCAAGACTCCTAGCTATTTTATCCCTTAAACTATAGTTCTAAGATGCAATTCGATTTTCTGAAATTCATAAATATATATTATGTAGAGCCCTAATAAACATACGTGTTTCTATGCACACACCCATCATGCTAATGAGTGTATACAGTTTCTGCCACTAAGGACTTTCACCTCCTTGTTTCGCAGAAAAGTCTGTTAAGTTTACAAATTTATTCTGCAATTAAAGCTAATAAGATTACTTACACATTAACACAAGTACTACTTTTAGTTATGTATGTAACTCGGTTACACAGATAACTGTATACTCTGCATTTGTTTAAAAAAAGCAACGCATTATATTGTATACAGAGACTAACAACAATGAGGACAATGGTAAAATCCACTAGAAAAAGTGTTGTTCTAGAAAAATGTAACTAATTCTCTATTGCCGAATGAATATTTATTTGTTGAAGTATATAATAAGTTGTTGAAGTATGTAAGTATGTAATATTTAATAAAATTTAACTTCAAGTTTAACTCATTCCAAATCGATGAATACACTTAAGGGGACTAAACTTGACTTTGCCGAATCAATTACTTACCTAACAAGAATCAGTTGAATGAGGTATAAAATCTGTATGTACGAGTGTCTTTTGAAAAACAAAGTATGTATATCACATTTGATTTTTTTGTATTAAATGCAATTTCTGTGAAAATATAAATTTCAAACCATATTATGTAAAAAAATTAGGTGTCATGGTATGGTTTTATTTCTTGTTATAACAGTTACATGAGTTACATCCGCAAAGTAACTTTAAATCCTGTCACTTTTTAGATTTTATTAAACAGGACAGAGCATTTTATGAATTGTAACAATAAGCAGCCTGTTGCAGTGACCACAGGATCGTGCTTCGACAGAGCAAGTTGAGCAAATCTAAATAAGGGTGGGGTGTTCCGTATGTCAACATCTGATGAATACTTGTGAGATAAAACTAATACTGTCCACTTGTCGCTAATTTATCTACAAATGGGTATCTTATTTTTTAAAATATAAAAGCTTTAAGTTTGTGGCTACAAGGAAAAACTACAAAGTAGAACTTGTAATCTGTAAAGCATGGTTCATTAATTTATTCCCTTTGCTATTATGTACATTTATTTCTGTGGGGATATTTCGACAACTGACATATTTAACTAAGTGAGTTATTCTCGATAACAAAATTAAAAGGTTTTAAGTTGACGAATTTTAATTAAAATCCATTTTTGGATGTACATACATATATATCGGGTGGTTAAATTGTAAGGAACGATGTTGAATGTGAACCACACCTAAACGTTAAGTTTTTTCTGCATTTAATTTGACATTTCTCAATTTCAGACTAACTCAATTTGAACTATGGAAAGATACACAATCGAACGATGGTCAGAATGGTGGCAAGAAATGGCAACAGTAGATGATAAATATTCGAAGAAAATAATCTTCAGTGATGAGCCACATTTTCACCTCAGTCAATAAGCAGAATTGCCGCATTTGGGCGAATGATAATCCAAGATTTATTGTCGATAAACTAATGCACCCACAAATAGTGACTGCGGTTTATAGGCTGGCGGCATCATCCCTATGACCGGCCGTATTTTTTCCAATATCGGGCCGGTCAGGTAGTTACTGTGAACGGTTTTCGCTATCGTGAGATGATAACGAACTTTTTATGTCCCGAATTGGAAGATATGGATGTGAACGATATGTGGTTTCAACAGGACGGAGCCACTTGCCAAACACCTAATGAAAAAATTTCTCTTTTGCGCGACAAATACAATGGTCGTGTTATCTCACGTGATGTCAATGTCAGTTGGCCGTCAAGATCATGTAATTTGATACCGTTGGACTTATTTCTTTAGGGTTATTTGAAAGAAAAGGTGTACGTCGATAAGCCAGCAACAATTCAAGAGCTAAAAGATGAGATAATTCGACACATTAACGGCATAGAACCTCAATTATGCCTCAGTGTCATCGAAAATTTGCAGCATTGGATGGAGGTGTGTCACCGATGTCGCGGCGGCCATTTGGCCGATATTTGCTTCCATACATAATTGAACCATACCAATATTATCAAAATAAAAAGAAATGAGAATAATTTCCTCAATAATTTGTGTTTTATTCTATATCAACATCGGCCTTTAAAATTTAAACACCCTTTATTAATAATGGGGACTTGTGCCATAATAATGCTTGACAGAATATGGATATATCAAAACATTACTGTTTATTTCCTACATATGAATGCTGTTAAAAAATCGATACGATATTCAATGGTAAAAAGAAGGAGTATGAAGTCTTCTTTCTTTTGAAGGCACAAAGCCTTCCGTTCACATTCCATTCTTTTATCCTTTTATACACTCTTGTCTGCTAGAAGACCTTAAATGCCTTTTAGAAGGTTTTTCATAGCAAAAACTAAGAAAAAATGTTCAGAGACAAGATTTTTAATGCTGTTCTATTTATTTTTATTTTTATAATTAAACTATTTTAAAATTTTCTTAATTTTTTGGGAATCTAACGCTATTCTTCCAGGCTGAAAGACTGGAGCACTATCAATCATCTCAACTGTAAGCAGCAATTAAGCGCAATTAAATTAATTTTTCTATTTTATAAATGAGAAATCAAAAAGTCGAAAAATGTGAATTTGCCATCTCTTAGAAGGAAACTAGGAATGTGTACCGGCTCTTTAGAAGGTAGAGCCAAGGCCTTCTTTGGAAATTATTGAAAAATTAGGGTCGTAGTGAGAAAAGGTCTAAGCATGCTTTAGAGAAAGCCTTTTTAGTTTAGCCACCGATTCCTAATGTGCATTGTGTTTAATTTACTTAGTGCGTTCTAGACGTATGATTGATTTGATTAGTAAATTTTAATTGGCTGAAAATCAATTATACGTTCGTTACCAATAATAAAGAAAATTACACACTGTGTAATTTTTTAAGTCATGGCAAAATAACCATATACGGACACCACTACGTCATAAAAGACCAAAAATAAAAGACCCCTGTCTCCCAGTTTTACCCAAAGTCCTCCAGGTTTTTTTTTATGGGCTCTCAAAGATGTGGGGCCTCGATGTCATTTTTGCAAAAAAATTATCATTTCCTCAAGCTCATATTTTGCAAACCGTTTGAAATTTTGATATTCTCTCTGAGGCAAAGATGTAGCTCTTGTTATAAAGAACAAAAATTGTTAACATATAAAATCAAAAAAAGCTTCATCTTCTAGGTCAAAATCGCAAAAAACTTTAAAAAAATTTTTTTACCTTTTTTCCCCTGTTCAGGTCCATAGGTAAGCAAACCGTTCAAAATTCAAAAGTTTTTCACTTTTGCGCCTACCTAAGCGCTACCTAAACGGTGTTAAGAATCATTCCTAGGAAGTTCATATGTTCTAGAAAGTTGTTTATTGAGATCTTAGGTTCATTTTTGTAGTTGATTGTTTCCTGTGTTTCCACGCGTTGCACTGTGTTATGAAACTAGAAGAGAAATATTTTTGGGTCATTTAACTAATTTATTTACATATTCAATTTTTTATAGGTCGTAGTGCCCCTAAAATATACAAAAGATAATATGTATGATAATCCAATCGCAAAATAAAATTGTTTTCAAATTAAGTTATTAAATCAACAAAATGCCAAAGACAGGTTTATTTAATTTTGTATGTATACGTTTAAGTCTCCTTGCAACCACTTAAAGCAAAATAAATAAAAATTATTTCCTTATTTTCTTTGAATATTCAAAACTTTAAATAACGGGAAATTACATGGTAACATGGCAATAAGACAACAACTATAAACAAATTTCATAAACCTGTTCAGCCGCTAATACTTTTACTGTGGCTGCTAGCTACAAACAAACTACAAACACACATACATAAATATAACTGCTTCTATGCGGTTATATAGAATTTAAAACATCATAACCATTCCTTATGGAAAAAAACTAACTTTTTGTTACAAAAGCAAAAAAATAAATAAATACAAATTGTAGGAAGACGTTTCTAGCAACCCGCATAAATATTATTGGAGTATTTTTTTTTGTATGTTTTCTTTAAACTATTTGTGTTTCTGTAGCAAGAAAATCCAAAATGAAAACTACTTAAAATGCAATCTACTCATGTAAAGTTGATGTTGACGGTAACTAAGGATATGCGATTGCAAATATATATACCAACATAGAATATTATATACACTATAGCATAAACATAAATATGAATGAAAGTATGAATATTTAAGCAAAAGAAAAAAAACACTTGAACTCTTTCATACATTTTCATTTATTCATTGAATTTATTTCCCACCGCATTTCTCAAACCACGTTTTGTTTTCTTTTTACCAAATAGGAATATAAATACTTTGGAAATTTTACATCAAAATTTGATTTAATTTTGTTGTTTTGTTTCTTGATTGTTTTTTACAAATCTCTTACAACTCTTGAACATTATGTGTGATTGCTAGTGGAAGCAAACTCGTTTAAAAGGGACTTTATCTGAAATATTTTCAAAAATATATTTCTATTTTAATAAAATAGTTCGACTAATTAATTTAAATATTCATCATTAGAATAATATACTTGTGGTTCACCAGTCCCGAGCTTTTTGGGCTCCAACTGGTAGTAACCTTGGTTACGAAGTCTGACCGGAGTCTTTAATCTGGTACCACGGGTGTCAGGAGCCCCTGGAACTATTGTTCCAGCCTGGTAATGGTGCGGCCCTTCGGGGGGCAACGTAGTGGCTGTGTAATATACCCAAATCGCGGGGAGAACGCAAGCTCAGTGTGGAGTTGCATTGCAACCGGGTGTCGTGACCCAAAGATCGGCAGGAGTTTTAGATAAGCTCCGCTCCAAACCCAGGGGGATACCATGACCAAAATCATGATATCAAATTGGTACTCATAATGCATGGGGGCGTTGGTGGATGCATGGTATTCACTCAGTGCTAAGACCATCGTCGGGTAAGGGCCTACACGGCCAGGTACTGACGCAAAACTGTATCACGAATTAGAATAAACTATTAAACATTATTAATTTTAAAGAGTATGTTAAATATTTTAAAGAGTATGTCTTTTTTTAATACGTGTACTTGATTCTCCATACTAAAAGAGTTTAAAAAACCCCGAATTGAAGAAGAGAATTCCAAAAAAATTACAGAAATTCATTTTTTGTTGTGTGGGAATAAAAGCATATAGTAAGTCGCTTACAACTTTCATGTCTCTAGTTAGTAGTTTAGAAAAAAATCATTATAGAATGTTTAATTTTTAAAAATATGTATCTTCAGTTGGGATTCTGTAATCCCCATCTTACTCTATATTATTCCAACCGTATACATTCCGGTGCTTTCGGAAGTGAAAATTAACACTATAATAATGGAACCTTCAACCTCTTGTTAGTATGATTATATGTGCTTTTTGGTTTTTATGTGTATCTATCTGTATCCGCTACGCCGAGGGCGTCCTGACAATATTTTGCTCGATTTTGCTTTGAAAGTATTCCACACCAATTGTAAGACTATTACTTTTATAGTGCTTCAGTTATGGTTTATGTATTTATTGGGTTATGTTTTATGGTTTATGTATTATGGTGTATGTATTTTATGGTTTATGTATTTATAAAAAATTCTAATTAAAATATTTTAACAACATTGTACTTCCTCAAAGTAAAAACACAAATCAAACACATATTTTATTCAATTGGCGCCTAATGTTGCGCAATAGTTTTTAAAATATCCCGAAAATTTCAATACCATTAAACCGGGAAAAAGTATCCTATATTGGAACCAGGATGCTAAGATACCTTCTCACGAAATGTTGTTAAAATCCATCCAGAAGTTTTTGCGTGATGCGCACACAAATAAAAGCAGACGGACAGACAGACGGAAATGAGTTACTATTTTATTATATATATAGATTTGCGTAATTATTCTTTACTTGTTTTCACGAGTAACCCTGTAGTTGTGAATTAAGCCGAATAGAGTAAAGAACTTTTTTCTTTTTAAATGTTAATAGATTTTTAAAATAATTTTTAAAAACACTGCATTTACTACCTTAAAACCATTAAACACATTATTATTTCAAAGATTTAAAAAACCATAGGGAGCATTTTTCCCGAAAATGTTTCAGGAAAAATCAAGTTAAGACATGTTTAAATGACTGTTAACTACATCTGATGCAGTACTATTAAATATGAAAAAAAAAAAATAACAGAGAAAACAATCAACAATTTGCCTAAGGAAGCGATGCCATTATTTAAATCTAGTCTCGATAGTAAAAAGACCACCCATATTTCCCATAAATTCGAAGCATACTCTCTTTAAGTAATGTTGAGCAAAAGAGATTACATATTACAAACAGCAAAGTTACCACGAATCAATTCCCACTTTTGGCATCGAAATCAAAAGTAATGATAATTGCATTAGGTAGGCCACTCAAATTATATCCGTTTGGTATCGTAATAATAAAAAAATAATACAAAATTGTTTAAAAAAATGTAAGGATTTCTTGTAAAAATATGATTTTATTAAAAATTTAACGTGGAAGCTGAAATTGCATAACACTTTTGTAATTTGCTGCTAAAAGCAAAGGTTTCATAAAGTCCGATTACATTATAACCACCATAATTGACCTAATGAGTAAGAGAAGTCATTGGGTAGTTCAAGGTCTGACAGCCATATTTTTATAAAGCACGAAGACTAAAAGGTTAGCTACATTGACCTTGGAGATATGGATATTTTGCCTGAGGCTTAGATTGACTGAAGAACACTTAAAGAGTACGATCAATATTCTGACTCATTGTTTGCATAGGGCTTGAAAGCCCCAATTCTTAGTTAAAATAATAACTTTCTTCTCTTTTGAAAGGTTTTTCATTTGCAATTTTTATTTTTAATTTTAAAAACCAAACACTTAAAAAATCATCCTCTATACCAAACAGAGAGTTTTCCTTATTTTTAGTTTTATTTCCCTTTATACTAAACGTGATGTAGAATATTGTCGGTTGATGGGTGCAAGACAGTAGATTGCTTCAGTGCCTATTTGTGTTTTCAGTGATTTTTGTTAAACAAAGACAAGGGAAACATCATAGAACCATTTATTTTGCAAGATAAATTACATTCACATTATGCTTTTTGGACAAACTTTTACAGAAAGAAAATAAAATTGTTTTCGTACAAATATTTTGATTATTATTTACAGCTGCGTTAAAATTGTTCATAATCATTCTTATATTATGCTTACAGGATCGGAACGAAAAAATATTTAGAGGAGCATTTAAAAGTTGCTCAAATAATTTAGTTCTATATTCAAACAGTTTTATTTTATATAAAATTTTTCGGAATTTAAATATTAATTATTTAATATCATGCTAATTACCCATAACGTTTTATAATAAAAATGCAATTTATTTGTTGGGGGAAAAGAGCTCGTTCCTATACGTATTTCTCTGGTTGCTCAGGCCAGATCATCAGGAAACCTTTTTCCTAATTTTAGAGAAGCCAAAAATACTATGGGGAATATTTTTAAAAACCAACGCGTATGCAAATTTGTCTACCAATTCATTCTTAGACAGGTTTTTTGACAAAAGACTTAGGTTTTTGACATTTAAGTTGGCTATCGACAAGGTAGATTTATCTTACTTGGTAATGTCGTCCGCCCAGCTGATTTATTAGTTCGACATGTCAAAAGTTGTATGAGATTCGAATTTTTTTAGTACAGAAGTGAGAAAGCAATAAAACAAATACACGCCCTCTCAATTTTCTTCTATGTTTTTTGACATTTCAAACTACAAAGCAACAATAAAATGCCGTATTGTTCTTTTATTGTTGTATTTGTTGTAGATACGCCACTACCTAGTAAGCTAAATCGACCTAGGCTATCTATGTATAATCAATGGTTTGTAGAAAGATATATGTCCAAGACTGGTAGTTTCATTTCAAAAATTATTTCATAACTTTAGAGCAGTAACAAACATACCGCAGTCTGCAGGCCTATAGCCAAGCGCTGTATTGTTCTTTACATCTGTTATTATTGCATCACTGATGTCGTATAACCATATCATACAGCAGTAGATTTGGTCAAAATTGGTTTTCATTAATGCAAAAACATTTTTCGTGGATGAATGACTATGACTGTGTTAAGAAGGAGAATTTCTGTGTGCAGTACCACGCCAAACCATACGGGGTTCACAGGTGGCAGCAGCTAACAAATTTCGGAACATTGGCATCAACACTTCTTCGAAAAGTATGTTAAAGGCGTCATCACCGCCAACGGTGCGTATTACAGATGAAGGGCAACCGCTGCGTTTGGCCTATAATGAACAATCGTGGAAATGGACAGTATTGGTGTTCACCCAATAGTTTCTATGAACCCCACATCGATTTAAGTAGTATAAATTGTAATCAGTAGTGATTACAATTTATGATCAAGATCAAATTATTTAAAATTGGATCTCTCGGATACTGTATAAAAACACATAATGGCATACTTGGATCTTTAAAATCCATACATTATTGCAAGTTTTTTAAACACCAAAATATTGACCATGTAGATACCATGACTTGTCAAAGTTGTTATGGAGCGAGAGTAATAAATAGAAAACATAACAGATGTACAAATGTTAAAAAGTAGACAATTTACATAGAGATCTGATAATGTTATAGCAATTGGTACTG
Source organism: Phasia obesa (assembly GCA_949628195.1). Taxonomy (NCBI): domain Eukaryota; kingdom Metazoa; phylum Arthropoda; class Insecta; order Diptera; family Tachinidae; genus Phasia; species Phasia obesa. Next base: position 81,470,425 of record OX451218.1, read on the forward strand.
AACAAGCACGCTAAGGCTATTGACCTCGTCCTAGTCATCGCCATTTTAATGTAATAGGTCCCTAATATAGAAAGTGCTAGATCTCGCACCTGTCCCTATTATTTAAGAGATCACGTCACTTCACAAGTCATGTATTTATATGAAAGGTGCTAACGAAGGAAGTTGTGGTTTACATATGCTTTTCATTCTGCTAGCACACGAGATTTTCTTTTCTCTTTGTAACAATATCACAAAAAATTACACTTAAAATAATTTCGTTTTTACCCAAAATATGACTAGTTTTATCCCATTTTAACATAAAATTGGTCCTACTTACAACAAAAATTTTAGTTACTCATTATTTTGTTCCATTTTGTATTTTTTGCTGCTTCTTTTAAAACTTAATATATTTGTGCTTAAAAATTTGCATAATAAATTTATAATCGTTTGACTTTAACTGCTTAACTTTTTTATCAACTTTTCAAAATTTAGATATTAAGAGAGAACTACTTTATAGAAATTTAATCTTTTTTTAATAAAATAGAATTTCTTCTGAAAATTTAATTTACGCCATAACTTTATTTAGAAACAGAGCTTTCATTTTAATTCTGTGACAAAATTGTATTTCCACTTCTCTCATCCACTGTATCTGTGCTATAAATGTGTTGAACATTATTATTAATGTTTTGGATTTAAAGCCTTCTTATTCAGAAATTTAAGATTGGGAAAAGAAAACATAAACTCTTGGGAAATTATTTTATTAAATATAACCGCATAACATTACTTTGATTGCAAGAGCAAATTGTAAAATGTTCAGAGCAGTTGGGTAGTGTGGTAGTAACTGGAAAAATACTGTAATAACAGAGTGACAAATATGAAAGGCCTTATTCCCAGGATTTTATTCTTTATATTATAATGACATAAGCGATGGTGAAAATTTCAATATAATTTTTTATGATATGTATTATTAGAATAAATTGGCAATGCTAGTTAGCATACATAACACAAGAGGGCGTTGCTGCAACACACTGTACTAACAATAATCATAAATAACCTGCGATAACTGAAGCTTTAACTATCACACTTCCAGTGGTGCAATGTGGTTTATTACACATAGTTTTTTTTAGTATTCCACTTTCAATTTAGTTGACATGCCACAGGATGAATGAAAAGTGGCAATCTACTCCCTCCTAGGCCAACGCCATATAAAAGTGAAAGGTCCCTTGCATATAAAGTGTTAGAACTCGTGAAACTGTTATTCGACACTGAAATATATTTTGTTGTTGTTTTATATATGGCTTTGTTAAGAAGATTAAAAATATCAAAAACTTATGTATATCACACTGTGTTAAAACTGCGCATTATCAATATTTTAAAATAAAATTGTGTCATCAGGACAAGCCATGGGTTCCACATAGTGTATGCCAGAAATATGTGATATGTCACGGTTATGGTCCTGTGAAAAAAAGAAATGCAATAATGTTTGTAACATCTTTGATTGGGCGAGAAGCTCGAAAACAACTGCTACCTCTGCAAAGGAAAGCGCTGAAAGTTTGTACAAAAATGTTAAAAATATTATAAAAGTGCCTTTAGTTAGTTAGATAGACGGCATCATACTTCTATAACTTCATATTAAACTCGCATAATAGAACAGTTTGTTAAGACGCTTGGCAAAAGTGGCGAATGTTTTTAAATTCTTTCATGCAAGTTTCCAGGATTAAATACAGAAAACTTAAAAGCTAGAACTTTTGCTGGGCCACAGATTAGGCAAATCATTTAAGGTTCTAATTTGTGAAATCTAAGACTGAATTTGAATCCAAAGCTTAGAATTCATTTGTTTTAGTTATAATTAATTTCCTAGACCGACTTCAACAAAACTTAAGGCGATTTCAGTGATTAGCATCTGTGGTTTGGTGGTCAAATCTGAAAAGGTGGAGAGATACCACTACGTGTAGGTAGGCTCGAATGTTGTTCAAAGAGCCCATGCATGGGCAGGAAGATCAGTAATGTGCTCAGATATAAAAGCAGGATAACTGCGTTAGTAAAATCGAAAAAGATGATACTTGCAGAATGTGCCTGGAGGAGGCTGAATCGGCAGCACACATTGTGTGTGAATGTCCAGCACTGGATAGCGTAAGACTTAGGACCACTGGCAGAGGTTGTTAAATGCGGATGACACGGGGAAATATTCTAGCAATTACTAGTGACCGTGTGATGAGAAAGAAGGCTGGCAGTTACCAGACGACAGTCTGTAATCACTAAAGTCAAGAATAAAGGCTGGTTGTAGCACGTGACCCTATGAGGCTAAGGTTGCCGTAATTACATTTCTGTTGCCTGTAATCATAGTGAACGGAAGGGGGCCTAAAAGGGACTCATTACGGAAATGGTCTGCCTCGATATTCCCCAACATTAATAATAATGATCGTTATCAAGGAAAGTGGAACTCAAGGCCATAGATAAACCCAACAATAGAAAACAAAATGGAAGGACACAAGAATTCAGATTGGTATGTTTTTCCGGTACATGGGATTCTCGGAAAATTCAATTCAACTTCAAGACTGACAAAATTACAATGTTTTCCTAACTATTAGGATCCAGAGCTTATATACTTATGTGGTCGTAGATAAATAGAAATTTTAAACATAAAGAAATGGATAGAACTGCGTTTCACCTGTGGATGTAAGACACAAATAATATTTTTCAATCCGTACGTTAGGCCACCTTGCATATACAAATATTTAGATAAATAGACAAAACTGACTCACTTGCATAAATACAGCAGTTGTTAAGCCCTTATCAAACCACAAATACACTTTCTAAAAGTGCTGGCTATACAAGTACAAACATAACAACAAGTTTGCACTAAGTGCAAATACAAGTTCTTATGTACAGGTACTTATGTTTTTATCATTTTATGAATTGACACAGCAACAATTTATTATGAATTTTATATTTTATATATAAAGACGAATATTAAGTAAAATTTAGTTGTTGCTACAATTGGCAGTTTCTTTTTATCTCTTGTATTTTCTTCAGATTTTATTCAGTTTAATTTGTAATAGAAGTTTGCAGCGGAAAATATGTTTTTTATTTTATGCCACTAAGATTTTATTTTGTTAAGATGAAATCATAATATAAATTGTATTTTAACAATATTAGATTTATACATAAGCGTCAAGAAGGAAACAAGCTTACATATGTACATTCATATTACAAATGTATCTCTCTATTCACCTTGCAAATGCTATAAAAGACCATTTTCTATTCTATACATAAAATAATCTAAATTTGCTGTTCACTAGAACCTTCCTCCTTCGTTTGGGTTTATATTGACTCATAAGTAATTTTATATTAATGCAGATGAAACAACAGAGCTGGAAAAAAAGAGTCAAAACTGTTTAAAACAAATATAATGATTCCGTTGTTTCTTACTGTGATGCACAGAGCAAAAATTATTTAAAAAATATTATAATTCCTCATCAAAGTTTTAAAATATTAGGTGGAAATATCCATTAACATTTTGTCTCGAAATGAACAATTTTTAAGATGATATTCGAATTGTATGAATGATTAAGTAGTCTTAAGAATAGATTACATAGATAGCCAACTCTCCCACTGTCAAAAAGTGGCTATAAATGTTATCACACTCACGGGTACGGTGTGAATTCAACCAACTTATACTAAAATTGAGTACAATTTGTACTTTCATCAAGACACTTTAACGCGATATATTGTTGCACTTTCCAAGGGCCGATGTTGATTTTTAATAAAATACAAATTATTAAGGAAATTTTTATCATTTCTTTTTTACTTTACCATATGTATTGTAAGGTAAAGTATAGTAATCATGAAAAAAATCGAGATCGGGATTTCGACGGATTTATACGTTTTGAGGTCTCCTGAATCCATTTTGACTATTTTCGCGCTGACGTCTGGGGGTGCGTGGATGTGTATGCTACTATTTTTATGGAGTTTGTACAGGTCATACCGTTTGACATATCAATATGAAATTTAGTAAGTGCCTTTGGTATATGGTGATGAAGAGGTGAAGAGATTTTGGGCATAACCAGGAGAGGGCAAGGGATAGTTTCATGACATCCAAATTTTGCGAACGCTCTTCAGGTCATACCGTATGTCATATTAAAACGAAATTCAGTATGTGCCTTTGGTTTATGGATATGAAGAGCTGTATAAATGTTGGCCATAATCAGGAAGGGTCAAGGGGTAGTTTACCTAACACCCCAAACCAAAAATAATACATTTTTCGATTCGAATATACTTTGAACTTTTATTCTTTATGTAATATATACATAAAAATGTCTGTTTCTATTTGGTATGGTAAGGTTGAGTGTAGGCCACTCCAGTTTTATTTTTTGATAATATTTGTATGGTTTAATTATGTATGGAACAAAATATCGGTAATATGGCCTCCGCGACCTCGGCGCACACCATCCATGCTCCAAATTTTCGCTGAGGTATAATTGAGGTTCTATGCCGTTATTGTGCCCAATTATCTCATCCTTTAGCTCTTGAATTGTTGCTGGCTTATCGACGTACTCCTTTTCTTTCAAATAACCCCAAAGAAAGAAGTCCAACGGTGTCAAATCACATGATCTTGGCGGCCAATTGACATCGCCACCATGTGAGATAACACGGCCATTAAATTTGTCGCACAAAAGAGCCATTGTTTCGTTAGCTGTATGGCAAGTGGCACCGTCCTGTTGAAACCACATATCGTCCACACACTTATCTTCCAATTCGGGCTATAAAGAGTTCATCTCACGATAGCGAACACCTTTCACAGTAACTGCCTGACCGGCCTCATTTTGAAAAAATACGGCTCAATGATGCCGCCAGCCCATAAACCGCACCAAACAGTCACTCTTTGTGGGTCCATTGTTTTTTCAACAATCACTCTTGGACTATTATTCGCATAAATTCGGCAGTTCTGCTTATTTACGAAGCCACTGTGGTGAAAATGTGCGTCATCACTAAAGATCATCTTCTTCGAAAATTGATCATCCACTGGTACCATTTCTTAAACGCGTTGCTAGATTGTGTATCTTTCCATGGATCAAATTGAGTTAGTTTGAAATTAAGAAATGTCAAATTAAATGGAGAAAAACACTTACCGCTTAGGTGTGGTTCACATTCAATATCGGCCCTTAAAATTTAACCACCCGATATAATTATGTATGTAAAAACCTTTAATATAAATATAATTTATTCTGGTCAAAACCACTGTCCATTTTAACGTCAGCAACTGTTTGAATTTAATTTCAAATTCAACTTGGCGTTAAGGTAAATATAAATGGTTTTATTTGTTTTAATATTAAATTATTTTTTGTTTTGCTTTTATTGCTACTCTTTCTGTGTTTAGTCATCCTTTATTTATTTAGTAATATGAATTGAACGAAATTAATTTGAAATAAACTCCATAGAGCTTAATATGAAGGAAGAAATTTTCCTTTACAGCAAATAATTTTTGTGGTTAAAATTTATATCTGCTGTTCACTTTTTTTTTTGCGTTTTTGGAGAACATTCCTTTCAATTTCATAAAATATAATTTCAATTATTTATTTTATTGAAATAAAAACAAGAAATTACAAGAAAATAATTTATTTTTGTTAATTTTGTACTTTATCTAATAGAACCGTTCACTCAATCAAATCCACATTAGTTACAGTATGCCATACAATATTTCTATTTCGCTAAGTTACTGTATATGTGTGTGTTTTTTCTAATGCAGTTGAAATGTTTGCCTTATAAAATTCTTGCTATAACCCGTGTGTTACGTTAGCATCATCGTAATAAAATATGTCAAAAATGTAAGTAAACTTTGATGTAAATAGAAAAATAATTTTCCTTAATGAAAATAAAAAGGTTAAGCATATACATATGTACATATATTTATGGGCAATTGGCCATTTATTTTTCATGAACATATTGCATAAATGTTGCTTAATTTAGACAATGAAGTATCAAATCTCTTCCCTTCTTGCGCAGGTAGTATTTGATTTGTTGGCATAGACCTTTAGTTTCTAATAAACAGTAGGATTATCAAGCTCATTTAATGGGTGTGCTCATAAGCACATGCCTGCTCATACCATATTATTAATGAGCAAACCTCTGTTAGCATCTTATACTTAATGAGCTGATCGAGAACAACGCATTTTCTATACTAGTGAGCGCCGTGTTTAACTGTCTCTCGGTGGGCTAGCAGGTAGTGTGCTAGTTTATCAGTCCGGGGTTGTAGGTTCAATTCCCACCAAAGACTCTGAAAATTTTCACTACAAATTGGCAGTAACACCAAGAAGGAGGAAATAATCTGGGTGCTAACAAATGGTTAACTTCGTTAGTGACAGGTCACGGACTCTCAAGTATTATCTGGCCAAGTTAAAAATCACGGTAAGACGATATTTACAGGCTGTGCTTGGAAAAAGGCTAACATAAAAAAGGCTTTGGACCACGGGCAGAAACATATTAAATCGAGATGCTGTGGAGTCCTTAGTCTTAAGCAAATGTTAGAAATTACCATTAACTCTGTGATGAGGTACAATGTCTACATACATTTTGAAATCACTACAGTCAAGAGTAAAAGGCTAGTAAAAAGGGACCCATAAAGTCAGTGGTCTGCATCGGTATCCCCACTACAAAAAAAATAATATTTGTTAACTAGTTGTATAGCAATTTTCGATAAGGCTTAGTACGTTTCGCTTGCACTAGTGTTTTTTTTTATTTCTTAAGAAATGATGGCCGTAAAAGGAACGTAAGTCAGGTTGTTAAGAAATTCTGTTTTTTGGTTGTACATTCGAACTGTGTTTTTGTTGCACCAAAAGCAATGAACTGCTTGACTCTTTATTGTTATTATACTCAAAATTGTATCATACTTATTCAAACCTGCTTATGGAAACTCTGCAAGCACATCGAATTTAGCTCGCTGATCTTCCCTGTTTATTATTGTGGACTGACTCATTGTTACTCGAGGGCAATGAATTCAATGAAATATTATAATGATCGTCTTACTAGCTTCTTTTTTTGTGCCCGTGCAGTACTTTACTTACCAATAACAACATAGAAGAAAAAAAAATGGGTTTAAATCACCTTATTTACAGGTCGACTTTTATTCATCGAAGAAATATTTCATACCAATAATTGACTTGTAATTAATTCAATTGTTTCAGAAGCTGTATGGCAACCGAACCGCCTGCAGTAGATGATATCTTTAGGCAGATGTATTGATATTAGGCTTTAAAAACAGCGCTGCTTATTCAATCTTAGTTGTAGGTAAGTATCTAATGTTCCTTCAGCGTTATGAATGCATTTGTTTTTTTGGCAATCACAAGTGGGACTCCAAGTACCAAATAAAGCATTTTTTTTCGATAAATGAAGTGATTAATATTCAAATAAGCTTCATTGCTTACGATAATTATCTTCAAGAAACCAACATAAAAGAATCCATTTAATAAACTTTATTTGCTGTTTCTAATCTATGGATTTTAGTTCATGTGTCTATTATACTTAGAAGGTAATTAGAAAACGTACGCAGTAAAGAGATTCTTGAAATTTTAAATTAATGTCACTATTTTTAAATAAAGCTCCTAGTCTGTTATTTTAAAAGCTTTGAATTTTCGAATTTATAAATGTAACTGCTATATATAAGACGGACAGTTAATTTAGCTTCCCTAATTATTCTCGATTTTCTGAATTTTTCAATTAGTCTCTTTCCTGGTGAACTTAAATCATTATTTCGTCTAAGGATGCAATAAAAATCTTTTAGTTTTTTATACAAATATTTAAGGTTTGGTTACTACAACAAATTTTATAAAAACAACTGCAATGCCGTGATTTCTCGTTATTTGTAACTTTATTTTGCATTTTAAGATTAAATAAAATTCATTTGCTGTCTCAGACTACCACTACATATGTTTAAAAATTTTCTGGAGCTGTTTTCTAATGTTTTTTATCCTATTATTTTTAGGTTAGAAATAGGGTTTAGGATTTCCCGGACTTTTTCATTTTCCGGGAAACGGAAAAAAAAATAATCGCATTCCCGGTAATTCCCGGGAAAAATTTATAGTTTTAATAAAACATAAAAAAGAACGCAAATAACGACTAAAGATTTGTATTAACAGTTTATAAAACTTAAAAAAAAAATTCAGGTGACAAAAATAACAAGATATAACAAATATTTATAAATACTGAAAAAGTATTTCAATAATTATTTTTTTTTTTTACAAAATATGATTTTAGAACTGTTAGTGCGTTTAACAAAGTCTCTCTTTAAAGGTTGGTTCCATTTAGTTAACAACACAACTGCTAGTTAACGGTTCTACAGATTCGAGTGGCTTGAATAATCTGTTGAACAATTGTGCTAAATAAAGTTTTATGACATTTTTTGGCCCATATTAGCAATTTCATCACATTTTAAATATTTAAGTATCACAAACGTTTTATCATGCCTTCGCTCATTTATTTTTCCTTTCAACCATCGTTTTGGAAATAATTGAATTAATACCCAAAAGCTGCTCGTAGAGGGTCTGAATAATAACATCTGTTATTAACAAATTTGTGCCCCTGCGGCTAAAAGCCTCTACTGCAACTTTAATGGAATTTTCTAAAATCTCAACATATTCTTCAACCCACAACTCTGCTCAATTGAAGGTTATCAGAGTTTTTTAAATGCGTTCTTCGATTTAAGGAACTATTGAATCATTGCAAACATAGTTATCTTCTATCCACACCTCTATATATACTCCTACTTGGAGTATTTGGCTTCCACAAAGCATTTCCATCTACGACTTGTCGCAGCTGTTTTCACGTCTTTCTTTTAGTGTGCTAAAGGTTTTGCCATAAGATTCAGTCTGTTTTTATTTTGCCTTATGTTAGTTTCGTTAATCGGCTGTTGTTCCAGCTAAGTAGCTGTCCTAGGATAATCTAAATGGAATGAATGCCATTTGTCGTCAACTAGAAACAACTCCTTCCGTGTATTTAGTGTAGTGGTGGGAAATATTGATAGTCTTTGATTTCGATCTTTTTATATTTTTCTTAGGGGATGGTGGCTGCCTAACCTTTACGCTTTCATTACATCTGTTGAACGTTCGCGTAAGAAAAATTATGTTAATTATATTTTATGTTATTTATATTTTTATTATTGTTATTCTAATTTATTTAATTATGTCAACTATAAAACATATAAAGTCACTAATTATGTAGTAGTCCACATGTGGTTAGAGAGATAGTAAAGTTTCACTTTCGGCAACACTGAAAATTTTAGAACAGTGTTCCAGCGCCTCTAGTGTTACTTAGGCGTATTAACTGGAATGGAAATACTACATTTTATTAATTATTTTACTTCGCCGGCACTTTAGTGCTATACGGTAATACCGGCGAAGAAGGACGCCATTGTAAATAAAATTAACACATATTAGAAAAAATGCCATGGCTATGTATCGAACTCGTGACCATACTTTATTAGTTAACGTACAAATTACATGAGAGTTAGCACATTCAAGTATGAACAATATAGCAATTACAGTTTTGCGATAAATATTTGTATACACTATATGAGAGGTGCCACTAATTCAGCCGTGCTTATTTAAGCATAATGTTGCTCGCTGATAGTAAATTACTTTACACAAAATTAAAAAATTCTTGAACTTGGAAATCTTTGAAAACCTTAGAATTTTATAATTTAAATCAACACACACTTTTTGTCGAAAACTTGCCCTATTTTGCTTAATTTAATATGGTTATGTAGATTAATAGCAAAACACTAGATAAATGCCTCAACAGACCGATTGCTAGAGCTCTAGTCTATCAGTCTGGAGGTTGCGGGTTCGATTCCCACCAAAAGACTCTGGGTTCTTTCTGGAGACAAGCAAAAAAAAAAAGTATTTTCCCCCAACAAATAAATCGCATTTTTATTATAAAACGTTATGGGTAATTAGCATAATATTAAATAATTAATATTTAAATTCCCAAAAATTTTATTAATAACTAAATATGCAACTGCTTGTGCAAACCTTGGCAACACTTGTTTTTTTTTCGATTCTCTTGCGAGAACAAAATTAACTTGTGTATGCTTTTCATCACACCTTACGTCTGCATTCAGTGATGGCAAAAAACCATCCAATTGTAGAAGGAAAGTAAGGAAAAATAAAAACGTGGTTTGTTTGTTGGTGTTTTGTTGAAGCTTTAATATTCTGTAATATTATTCTATTAACATGCATAATTCTCATTGTGTTTTGTAGAATTTTATTACTTATAGAGTATTTTTGGCTTCTCTAAAATTAGGAAAAAGGTTTCCTGATGATCTGGCCTGAGCAACCAGTGAAATACGTATAGGGACTAGCTCTTTTCCCCCAACAAATAAATTGCATTTTTATTATAAAACGTTATGGGTAATTAGCATAATATTAAATAATTAAAAGTATTTTCTTTACATGCAAAGTTCCCCAACCTATATCTAAAGCCCGCCCATATAAGCCTGATTAACTTATTTGACATAAAAAATGCAAAACTATTGTTTTTCCTTAGACAATAGATATAAAGTGTTTGTTTCATGTTTCATATGTAGTGCCCACTTCCAACATTCAATTTAGCTTGTTGTATAGTAAAACATTTTTTATCCCCGAAAGCAAACAAACAAACCTATAAACATACAGAGTTTTCTATTTCTATAAGTATATTTTGATTTTCAAATGCATGAAATGAGTACAAAGTTTGAAACTATTATTTATTTAATATAACCCATGTCTATGTACACACATATGTATGTATGTACGTCTGCAGCCAAAACCTTCATTCATTATTCGTTTTTTGATTAGTAAGATTATATCGTTTACTTCGTTTTTTATCTATAAGAATCTTTTTTACACAAAAAAAAAATATGTCTTGATGTTGTTATGAATGAACTTGTCAGTTATAATAAGCTTCAAAATGTTTCTCTTTTCTCTTGGTTGCACATGTATGAAATATATGAATGACATTTTGTAAGAAGAAGATGGATAAAAATATTTATTTCGTTTGAATTTGATGGAAATAGAATTTGAGTAGTTGGTTGATTAACTGCACAATTCAAAATCTGTTGTCATTTTTGTCTGTTGTACAAAATTAACTGTCATATCCTATTCTTTTATAAAATATAAATTCAAAAATAAGTTTTGTCCTTTAACTAATATGTTTCGATTAATATTTATTTGTTAAAGGAATAACAATTCCTTTTAGAATTGTCTGGATATACATATGCTGGTTAAATATTAAATTGAACATTAGTTAGTTAAATAAGTTTGGCAAATCTATACATTTATACAAGATTAAAAAGAGCTGGCTGAGAAAATTATGTTTTTTTAACCCTTGTTACAATGTTATGGGGTTATTATATCATTTGCATAAAATGTAATCTAGAATTTGTAAATCAATACTAAAACAGAGCAAAACATTAGATATCATTACATCACAAAGTGAAGTCCGTCTGTCCGCGTTGATGTTGAAATATCATTTGCCAAGGCACGAGAAGAGATACAAAAAATTTAAACACACCAATCTGTCTGACATAGCTTCGAAAATTCTGAGATTGCAATTCAGCAATATCGGATCATTCCTATGGAGGCTACGGGCCAAAAACAACTCCCACCTATTTTTTTTTCACTTTTTTTTAATTTTTATTGGCATTAAGGATTCTCTTTGGCTTTTTTGTCAGACCATGACAGGTAGATCGCAAGGAGTGCATATAAATCTTGAGGGGTCCTGCGACCACCGATTTTATTTTTTGTATTTTTAGGTTGGTAAGGATATTCTGCTTTGATTTGTATTAAAGGCCTTTATAGAAAGCAATAAATATAAAGGTAGCAAATACACCTACAGGGTGCCCACTGGTTTAAAATGCGCTTGATTCTTAAATAGATGAAATCTCTGTTTTAAAACCTAGATGCATTAAACACATAGACAACATCAGGATACCGGCTACAAACTGTCAAAAATAAAATACACACGTTTATAGGTAAACGATTATTTTGAAACCAACAAAGCTACATGGCTACACGACCACCGTTGTGGCTGCAGTCAACCTGCGAGGAATCTAATTCCGACCCAGAGGAGTTAGATTTCAGAGAGCGCGGAGTGTTTAACCTGAGCGAACTAGATTATTTAATTAGAGATTTGCACCTTGCAAAGGATGCATCCGACTTCATGGGAAGCAATTACTGCCACCTGGCGTCACATCAATTTTTACCGGTTACAATATGAGTTTGAATGTCAATTTCCTGTTTTCACACAGGAACTATTTTCCTAAAAATCTTGGATCAGTTAGCGAAGAATAAAGAAAGAGAGAGAGGTTTCACCAATACATTAAGGAAATGGAACGGCGATATTTTTTCACCTTTTTTAACTTGTATTCCACCTCATTACTCAATAAACAAATAAATATTTTTAGAAATATGTTTTTTTTGTAAAAAAAAATCCATACGTGATACAAAAAAAAATGCATAGAATTTATGAAATCAGCCTACTAAAATTATATAAAATCAGTTTTCAAAATTATAACATATGTATGTCAAAAAGTGTGGTGTGCGCCAATATTTTTGTGGATTTGTACAGGTCACACCGTTTGACATATCAAAATGAAATTTAGTATGTGCTTTTGATATATGGAGGTGAAGAGCTTTGTTGTTTATGGGCATAATCGGAAGAGGCCGAGGGGTAGTTTCCTTACCCTACCAAATTTTGTTAACGCTCTACAGGTCATACTGTATGATGTATTAACACGAAATTTAGTATATGCCTTTTATGGTGTATGAAGAGCTGTGCAAATTTTAGGCATAATCGGGAAGGGGCAAGAGGTAGTTTACTAACACCCCAAACCGAAAATAATTCGTTTTTCGAAAAAGTTGAGTGTAGGGAACTCCATTTTTATTTCTTTTCTTTTTGTTCCGAAAATTTCGATGTCCTTTGCATATCAATATTAAGTAGTAATAATTCTTGCAAAAAAAACCGACTTCAAAACAGACAAACTTAAAATCATGTTTCTTTAAGACGGTAACTATTGCGACACCCTGTAATTTCCGAATTCAAATTTTATACTAGTTATAGCGGTCGTAGTAATACAGGTTCATTGTAAATTTCAACCGACTGTCTGTAACGGTTTAAAAGTTTGGCCATATACATCAAATTACATAAACTATTGCGACACCCTGTAATTTATAACTTTAAATAATTATACTTATTATAACAGATATAGTAATGGACATTCTGTCTAATTGTTAAGTGTTTATCAATAACTGTTTAAAAGATATGGTCATATATATCAAATGACGTCACCTATTGCGACACCCTTTAAATTCAAATTTTAATATAAATACTTTTTAAGGAGGACTTAGTCATACAGATTCTTTTTAAATTTTAACTTTGTGTCCATATACATCAAATTACATCAACTATTGGGACACCCTTTAATTTCCGATTTTAAATATTTATAATTGTTGTTATACCAGACATAGTAGTGCACATTCTGTCTATTTTCAAGTGTTTGTCTATAACGGTTCCAAAGATGAGGACATTATGGTCAAATTACATCATAAATGGGGACACCCTTTAATTTATAGATCCAAATTTTATACTTGTTGTAATAGCGGACTAAGCAATATAGGTTCTTTCTAAATTTCAACTGACTATCTATAACAGTTGAAAAGTTTGGCCATATATATTACTTTTACATTAATTATTGGGACACCCTTTAATTTCCAAATTCATATTTTACACTTGTTATTTTAGCGGACTTAGCAATACAAGTACTTTGTAAATTTCAACTGTCTGTCTATAAAGGTTCAAAAGTTTGGCCATATATATATCAAAATAAACCAACTAATGGGACACCCTTTAATTTCTAATTTTAAATATTTTTACTTATTATAACAGACATAGTAACGAATATTCTGTGCAACTTTCAAGTGTTTGTCTATAACGGTTCAAAAGATAGGAGAATAAAGGTGAAATTAAGTCACCTATGGGGTCACCTTTTAATTTTTAATTTTATTTTTTAATTACTTTTTGTTATTGGGAGCTACAGTGATACGCACTTTTTTTTAATTTTAAATTGGTGACCTATAAAGTTCATAATACACGTAAAAAACATGTATGTTGTATGGGGACACCCTTTAATTTTTAAACTTTTGAACTTCTTTTAAAATGGGACCAATCTGTATGCATTAACCTTTGTAATAGTGCAAAAATTTTGAAAATCGGTTCGAAATGACCGAGTTCTGAAGGCACAAACATACAAAAAAAAAAAAAACAAGCAACACACAGACAAATTGATAATCTGCTTCTTTTTTTGAAGTCTGTTAAAAAATACATTTCATACAAATATTTTTAACTAATGCTTAAATGACATATATTCGTTCATAGGTCCGACGAAAATTCTCCTTTTAAGTTTTTTAAATTTTTTTCAAAAAAATAAAAGATTTTTCTTTGGTTTTTAGTTGGTAGTTGTTAACTAGACTCAAAGAAAAAACATGGTTAGTGTATGGTCACGGCAACCACACTATGTTCTCTGTAACAATAGATGTTTGCTGTGAACAAATTATGGTTATTTACAACAATACTTTGGTCACGATAAACAAGTTTTTTGTTAACAGTTAATTATTCAATGGTTATACGCACCAAAAAAACAACATGGTTGGTTTGAAACATATTAAAATTCAAACCACAACCAAATTATTTTTAATATTTAAAAATTATAACCATAATATATTATTATTAAACATCGTATGTTAAGTTTGACTAAAATAAACAAATAATGTTTGGTTTTAAAAATACATATTTTGGTTTTGACATTTTTTCAGTTCAGAAATATGTGTGTAAGCTATCGGTTCATCTAAAACCGTAAGAACATTAAATACATATTTGTTGTCAACAAATAAATATGTTTTTTATTATAAATGATAGTTTTAAATTAATAATATCATACAGATAAAAAGGTAAGCAGAAAATATCAAAATATAAGTCTAAATGGAAATATTCGTGAATTTGTTTTTTTGTTATTTATAAATATATTCATATGTTGTCACATATAACCATTTACATGTTTCAAATTATATTATAGTATGTTTATATTACAAACATAACTATGGTTGTATTTTACAATGTTATTTTTATGTAAGACT